>PITA01005662.1:74064-108216 GCA_004023965.1 Spilogale gracilis | reverse complement strand
AGAAGGCACAGGTTTTAAGAGAAAGCCAGCAGAACTCTGAAATTAGGGAAAGTCAGTCCCCCCCACTTTATAGGCTAACCATGTTTCTCTTGGGTTTTTACCAGGTGAAGACAACGTTTTGCATGAAAGAGAGATCCAAAGGTATGTGGCTCTGATAACAAGAAGCCGCTTTTATTTTTTTAATTTATTTTTTTATTTTTTAAAGATTTTTTATTTATTTGACAGAGAGAAACACAGCCAGAGAGGGAACACAAGCAGGGGGAGTGAGAGAGGGAGAAGCAGGTTTCTCGCCAAGCAGGGAGCCCAATGTGGGGCTCGATCCCGGGTCTCCGGGATTATGACCTGAGCCGAAGGCAGTCGCTCAACCAACTGAGCCACCCAGGTGCTCCCAAGAAGCCGCTTTTAATAGGGCCCATCTGTATCGGGGATATGATGTGAAATGAATGAACCCTGGGAATGAGGAGGCTGCCAATGGACCTGTAATGTTAGCAAATCAGACTCACTCTAGCACTGAGAATTTGAGTTCTTTGTCCCACACTATAAGGCAGCCTGAAGACCCCTGTCTAGGCAAGGAGCAGGTAAGGACAGGGGCAGAACACTAAAACAGAAGCAAATGGAGCACTCTCCACAAAGGAACTCCAGCTTTAAGAACGAACTATGCCTGCTTTAGGGGATATACGATCCGGAGGACACTGTAGACATTAAGTAGCATATATTAGTAGTGACATCTCTGTCCTAATGGAGAGTTTTCCACATAAACAAAAATGCTTTATGCATCAATGAGGCAAATAATCGAGAATTATGGATCTTGTGTGTTTTATACTAAAATCTATTTGGATTAATGTTCTGAAAGGCATAGATATATCAAAGTCTAAATTCGAGTACTTTTTAAAGAGATACAGTTATATTATCTCTAAGAATACACAGAAACAAGAGGGCTAATTTTATCAAGCAAGGGTTCTTCATCAGTTCACTTGGACTTAGCACATTAACAGTGATTTTAACATGCCTGGAAAAGGATTTTCTTTCTTAAGAAATAGGTAAATATTGAATGAAATATCAATTTCTTAATTGAAATTGAAATATCGTTTCTTAAAAGGATAAACACTGTCCTTTATGTTTCTCTTCAGAACCTTTACTGACCTAGTAAACTATTTTTCATGGACGGCAGAAAGGCCAAATTCACCAGGCCATTTAACTTACCAAAAATTAAAATACACACACACACACAGCACATAAACATTAAGCTTTCCTAGTTTTTTAAAAATTATTTTTAAAGATTTTATTTGAGAGAGAGAGGAAAAAGGAGCACCAGACTCAGGAGCCTGATGCAGGGTTCCATCCCAGAACCCCGAGATTATGACCTGAGTGGAAGGGAGATGCTTAACTAACTGATCCATCTAGGTGCCCCAAGCTCTTCTAGTTTTTTAGACCAACATGTAAAAAAAATGTCTGAAAAAGAATGTAAATATAGGGGCGCCTGGGTGGCTCAGTCGTTAAGTGTCTGCTTTTGGCTTAGGTCATGATCCCAGGGTCCTGAGATTAAGTCCCTCAAGGGGCTCCCTGCTCAGTGGGAAGCCTGCTCTCACTCCCCCTGCTTGTGTTCCCTCTGTTGCTGTCTTTCTGTCAAATGAATAAAATAAAATAAAAAAGAATGTAAATATATTACATTATTTTATTATAAAGCAGCAAAAGTAAATGGATTGGTTACATTTCACCTAAATAATCCATTAGTTGATCTAACATATTTTGATTTAAAAGGAAACTTAAGAAGGGGAATTACATTTACATAAATGCTTTAGGAGTGCCTGGGTGGCCTAGTTGGTTAAGCAACCCACTCTTGATTTCAGGTCAGGTCATGATCTCAGGGTCAAAAGATTGAGCCCTAGGTTGGGCTCCTTACTCAGTGGGGATATGCTTTGAGTATTCTCTCTCCTTCTCCCTCTACCCCTACTCCCCACGCTCTCTCTAAAATAAATAAAACTTTAAAACGAAAAAAAAATAAAGAACTGCTTAAAACACAAACTGTCTCCTTGTAAACAAGTAGCAAGCAGGAGGTCTTATATCTATGGCACTAAAAGGATTAGGTGTACCACGAGATGTCTCTTGCACTTCCTCCCAACTGGACGATATTGTAATTTTTTGGATTTATGAATTGGCCAGGCCAGTCGGCATCTTGAACACAACTGACTCTATCTAGATCTGTCCCTTACCTGCTGGGAAAAGATAATTCCCCTCACACTTGCAACCCTGAAGCCCTTTAAGCTGCCTGCTGCGTAACTGCGGCCGGGGACCCTACACCATTTGTCTCCAGCCACTGGGCCTCACTACACAAAAACTATGGTGCCTTGTTAGCCAACGACTGAGCGTGAAATCACTACACTGCTAACCTCTACTTTCTGAGTCAATCAAGCCCCCCCCGCATAGATCTGGATGCATCAGGTCAATAAGGAGAGGGGAGAAGATGGAGTGGAGTAAAATGAATGTATCAGGGGAACCAAAACACACCCATATGGCATATTGAATTTCATACAGTGAAATTAGTTGGTACACTCATATAAAACAGTTTAGAGCTGGCTAACAAAACCAAGACATGTGCTATTTAATGTCATCATTGTGCTTTGAACTTGCCCAGGACACAGAAAGGGGAGAACTATGGAGACAGATACGCCAGGAAGAAACAAGCTTTTGTCAGGTCTAAAATTGTTAACAGATTAGAGCGTGTCTGACAAGGCACTGGGATCGTAACATATGTTCTTTTTAAGGAGTATTAACATTTCATGCATTAGCTACATGCTAGCTGAGAGAGCTGGAACCATTAAGTACTACGAGATGTCATTTGCGGGAGTCAGCAGTCCTCCGCCCTCGGGATCCTGCGTGTGCATGCGCCTGAGGACACGGGATGCAGGAAGGGTGGTGCCAAGGGTAGGAAAGCCAGAAAAGACAGCACGCAAAGAAACAGGCTGTAGCATTGGTTGAAGGTGGTGCTTTTTTCTTGAAGGAGCTCCCAAAGGAAAGGGCACGTTCAGAACAGTTTTTCAGAAGAGGGAAGGAATATTTTGAAAGCAAGCTTTTTTCAGCATTTCCTCCCACCGAAATAACACCCCCCCCCAGTACTACTTCCCTAGTTGTAGGGCTATTTGTTCTGTATCCTGAAATGGCCCTTTCCCTTTCATTTCTCGAGATGGTTCTTTTTCAAGAGGGTAAAACTGTTTATGGCAGAAAGAAGTGTTGAATAATAATTATTATTAAAAATGAGCTAGGACCTCTAGTCCATCCAGAACACTCAAAAATCATTAGGCCTCTAATCCATGGCCCAGGCTTCCCCACTGTACGTTTTCACATCTAGTGCGTTCTGTTTTGATAGGAAATGTCAACTTTAGCGCTTTGTCTTCAGGCCCTTTCCTGACAGCGGCGACATGTCACCTCCGCAAAGCCTGGCAGACAGGAAGGGCTGCACGAATATTTGCTGACTCCTATCGATACAAGAGGAATGGAAAACATAAAATAGTACCTGAAGCATGGAGTCCCAGCAGCAACATTTTTGATCCATTCCCTCTCGTGGTCCTACTGCATTCTTGGCTGTACCCCATCGTAGCCCTCATGACTCGGGCAAGACTAGTGATTGCTGTTTGTTTTTCCCAGAAGACTGCAGTATCCAGAAGGGTAGGCACTAAGACTTACTTAACTTTGTAGCCTAAACATCCAGACTAGAGTGGTACTTACAGGGGACACTCTGTTTTCTACCCTAGGGCAACAGAACTAATTATTATTACCTGACTAACTTCATACCCATCAAAGGAGCTGCCATCTATCTCATTAAAGGGACTGGAAATGGACAGCTCCTATCTCAGTAAAATGTAATTATGTGCACATCGCTATCTGATTTGCAAATTTTAAAAAAAATTTTTAGAGTTCATTCTTTTTTAAAGATTTTATTTATTTATTCATGAGTAACAGATAGAGAGGGAGGCAGTGGGAGAAGCAGGCTCCCTGTTGAGCAGGGAGCCTGATGTGGGACCCGGGAGCGCCCCCTTTCACTTCTTGTCTGATTCTATGATGCTGATTTTAATGTTAAACATGCTCATTTAGGGGTGACTGGGTAGCTCAGTGGGTTAAGTGTCTGCCTTCAGCTCAGGTCATGATCCCAGGGTCTTGGGATTGAGCCCCACATTGGGTTCTCTGCTCGGTGGGGAGCCTACTTCTCCCTCTCCCTCTGCCTGCTGCTCTGCCTACTTGTGTTCTCTTTCATTCTGTCAAATAAGTAAATAAATGTATATATCTTGAAAACATGCTCATTTAAGGTTAAACATAATTCTAAATATAGGTTAGAAGAATAAAAGCTGTGAAGTATTATCACAACAAAAGAGAAATAATTTCAGAGTTGGTTGTTATCTTGGATTATTTGTGTACCCCTATCTGAATTTTTATGAGAAAAAAAAGAGTTGGGTTTGGATTCTGGGACACATAGTCTCACTTCATATATAATAAGTTAATAATATCTATGATATAGGAGAAGATATTTATCATATATGTGAACATAATTTGTTAGGGGAAAAGCAATGTGTGCGTGTGTGTGTATAGAGAGAGAGAGAGAGGGAGGCAGGGAGAGAGGGAGAGGGAGGGGAACAGAGGGCATTACTCTCCAATCATTTTGAGTTACTTGAGAAGTTAAATAAACAGGGCACATCCTTTATTTAAACTTTAAAAACCCTTTGACAAGGTTCCACATCAAAGATAGTTTTTAAAAATAGAGTTAACGGGATTGGTGAAAGTGTTTTCTTACAGAGAGAGGAGTTGATTTAAGATGGGAAATAATGAGTAGAACTAACATTTTTCATCAGAGAAGTGTTACAAATAACAGAGAGCATTAGCGGGATTTTCCTTTTAATATAAAAAATTATTTTGGAGAGAGGTGCCTGGGTGGCTCAGTGGGTTAAAGCCTCTACCTTCAGCTCAGGTCATGATCTCAGGGTCCTGGGATTGAGCCCCGCATTGGGTTCTCTGCTCGGTGGGGAGCCTGCTTCCCTCTCTCTCTCTCTCTTCCTGCCTCTCTGCCTACCTGTGATCGATCTCCCTGTCAAATAAATAAATAAAATCTTTTAAAAAAATTATTTTGGAACGAGATAGTACACTCAAAGAAAGATCTGTATGACCCATCTACGTCTTTCATGTGATAAAACCATGGAAATAAAACAATCGTGTGTGTGTGTTTGAGAGAGAGAGAAGGGGGGGGGAGGGGAGTATAGGAGACCTGAAAGGTGATGAGTAGATGATGCTCTTACTTTTGTACCAAACTGGTGTTTCTGCCCCACCCAACACAGGTAAGTTTGATTACTATGTCCTATAAGATATCTGATTAGAAAAGTCCAGTGAAACTGGGAGAATAAAATATTCTAAGTATTATTTTCAAAAATGGAGGGAAAAAAACCTCATTGGTATTGGTGTGTGTGTGTGTGTGTGTGTGTGTGTGTGTGTGTGTGTGTGTGTAATGAAAGAAAAATGGAGGGCAGAAAAAATGGATGTTAGAAAAAAGAGGATAGAAAAACTGTTCAGCAAGAAAGAAACATAAGTTGAGAGGAGTGACTGGAAAAGTTTATATAATCACAAAGGATGCAAGTGGGGGTACCCACTATGCTCACTGTCTGAACAGTAGAGCCATGTAACCCCCTTTAAAGTTTAAAAGCCTCATTTAGGGGGCACCTGGGTGGCTCACTCATTAAGCGTCTGCCTTGGGCTCAGGTCATGATCCGGGAGTCCTTGGGATAGAGCTAAGCTTCCGGCTCCCTGCTAAGCAGAGAAGCCTGCTTCTCCCTCTCTCACTCTCCCTGCTTGTGTTCCCTCTCTTGCTCTGTCTCTCTGTCAAATAAATAAAATCTTTAAAAATAAGATGCATTTAGGACACTCAATAGGAAGGGCTTAGATTTACACAATAGGCGGCTCTTCAAGAGAAAGCATCCAGGGAAAAATTGAAATAGGCGTTAAGAAGTACGCCTGGGGGGGGGGGGGCTGGGAGGCTCTGTTGTTGGACATCTGCCTTTGGCTCAGGTCATGATCCCAATGTCCTGGGATTGAGCCCCATATTGGGGTCCCTGCTTCTCCCTCTCCAGCTCCCCTGTGCTTGTGTTCCATCTCTTGGTGTCTCTATCATAAATAAATAAAATCTTAAAAAAAAAAAAAAAGTAGTATACCTTGGGACATTTGGGAGGCTAGATTCTTAACAGGTTAATAAAAGAAATGGGGAGTTTCTAGTTGCATCCCCAGCTTTTGAACCTTCCCTCCTATCCCCCCCCAAACAGACTGAGGAAACGTGCCGGGCCTGGCGAGCCACTGGTTCCATTCCCTTGATTAATGCAGAAAATGGAGCATGGATTGTGAATACTGTCTTAGTATTGCTGTTGTCAACCCCAGTCACTAATGACCCAATTTTGGGGGGAGGGGACAGAGGGGAGAAGGTTCCAGTCAAACAACAGTACTGTCTGAGGATGTAAAGATCTTTCCTGAGGTAATTAAAAATTTTTTTTTGGCAACTTTAAAGACGGGCTTTCTTATGTGCAGTGCGGCATAGAACAGCTTGTAGGCTTCAGATCAATAAACTCCAGTTAACTTTCAAGTCATGTCGGCATGCAGCCCTGACTGGTTTATTAATTTAAATTTCAGCCTTCTAAAAAGGTATGTCTAAAGAAATAAGGCTCTATATGGATGGTACTGAGGCTGTTCCATCAGAACAGGCCTTTGCAATATACGGCTTCTCCACATCAATAGGAAATCTTAAACCACCGAAGAGAATAGGTCACCCCTCCTTCTGTCTCATTCGGTTACTGTATTTCTTCGGAAAACCCTGAGAACCATTTCTTTTTGTTTTTAAGAATACTTGATCTCTGAACAGCAAATACCTATGGCTTTCCTCACGCGTACTCCACAACTAAAGTAAGAATAAAAAAGAAAAGGTGAAAACGGGAGGAGAGAAACACAATCTCGATGTTTAAATCTCTTTGTAGGGACGATGGTCTGCCACGATCTCCTTTCTTTCTCTCTTCCCCGCCACGACGTCCCTGGAACCCACCAAACTGTAAAGAAATAGCCTAGAAATGAAAAATGAGCAAGGGCCCATGCTTTTCCTTCAATTATCTCTCCTTCGCATGCTTTATCTTTGATTCTTTACTTTGTTTGCTTTAGCTATACATTTTTAAAAAGCCCTCAAATGCCTGTCAAGTGGATGAGCCCTTTTGTGGACTAGCTCCAAGCATCAGGACATTCTGGAATTCCTGCTCCAAAAGGACCAGTATTTTATGAAGTACAGACTCATTTTACTATTAGGTTATGCCGAAAATGACCACGATAACACAGCCATAGTTCAAAGTGCGTCCTCCGACTACATGGTTTCTGGACCATCTGGGCTCCCTTCTCCCTTAAGGTGACAGAAATAAGAACAGGCTGCTGGAATCCATGCAAACTGGTCAGGGATGAAAGCTGCAGGGGAATTCTACTGTGCCTATGAGATGTTTGTTCTGTAAGAAATATTTATGAAATAGTAACACCACCTGAATTTGGCCCATAATAATAGTATCTTAAGGATATGTTTTAAAAAACAAGTGCTTTTGTAGAAATCTCTGAAGTTTTCAGACTACTCAGGCCTTCATGAAATTTATATAGAACATTATCATTTTACTAATAACTGGGATACGTGTTTTAAGAGCCAACTGAAACAATATAGAACTTGTGCCCAATTTTCATGCTGAGAATTTTAGATGAAAGACAGATTTATACTTTTTATTTCTGACTGCATTCAGTTTTAATCAAGGTTCCTGGAGCTTCTCACTAACAGTGAAATTGTATTTAAATAGGGCCTTTAGGGTTTTTGAGTTACAGATTAATTAACTCAATTTGGACAGGGTTTTGGGGGCAACTCTAGCTCTTGCATCTCTAATTTTATCTCCAGAGGTAGTCCAAGTTCCTCGAGACAGCAGAAACTAAATTGCATAGGCTCAGATAGATCGTAATGGAAACATCTAAGGTAAAGCAGGCCTGTCAGAAGTCAGAATGAGACCCGCGCTGGGTATGAAGAAACGAGGTACTATTAGTTGGCAATTCTAGCCCCTTGCTGAATGGGGCTACAACAGCAGCTGCACCTCTCAGAGGGACGTGGGCAACGCGAACAAACAGCTCATGTCTCAGTTTCCCCCTCTGCAAAATGGGGATGAGAACACCTAAACCAGAAGCCGGTTGTGTGGACTAGGAGAATATTAGCTAAAGTGCTCAGTGGGGATGCCTGGGCTGGTGAGCGCTTAGTAAGATGTCACTATTATTTTTATAAACCTCATCACTGTGTTTCATTGAGCATAGCAGAATTCTCCAGAAATAAGTGACAAAGGGAAAATGCTTGGGAAAGGATTCAGGAAAAGAGCAGCACGTACGTGTTTAGGCATTACAGCCAGCGGTCTTTGGTCGGATTTTCTTCCTAGCCCTTCTAGAGGCCCAGACACCCACTCTCGCTCGTACCCGTGCTGTCCAGAACAACTGTGTTTCTGGTTCACTTCAAACATACCCTGGACTTTTTAGCCTTTCTGTGCCTTTAAGTGCCCCTCTCTGGAAAGCCCGTCCTGGACTATAAATATCCCACCTTGTTTTCAAGCCTCAGCTCACTGCTATTTTCTCCACGAAGCATTCCCTGATTCCGAGGGGACTGTCCCCGCTCTATTTTCTTTGCACTGTGTTTACATTTGTATAATTATACTTCTCACCTCTTACCTTGAGCTAGTGGTCATCTGTATTATGTCATTTAGTGCACTTACCTGACACTAAGGGACCATCGTTACAGACTGGCTGATGCTCCTCAACATTCCTATGTTGAAGCCCTAACCTCCAATGGGGTGGTGTCTAGGGTTGGGAGGAAATGAGGTTGAGATGAGTTCATGAGGGTGGGCCCCCATGATGGGATGAGTATCTTTATGAGAGGAAGAGAGACCAGAGTTCTCCCTCTCCTTCTCTCTGCTATGTGCGGATATCATGTGAAAGTGGCCACGTATAAGCCAGGAAGACAGCTCTTACCAGGAACCAAATATGCCAGGACCTTGCCCTTGGACTTGCCAGTTTCCAGAACAGTGAGAAATAAATGCTTGCTGTTTCAACTCATTCAGTGTATGGTATTTTGCTATGGTAGCCTGAGTGGACTAACACAAGCACGGCATCAGGCAGCTCACAAATCTATATGGGATTTGTTGGCCATTTGTTAATACATGTTTGCCAATTGTCTTCTGGTTCCCATTCATCTGGGCCATTTATTTCCATGAATATCTTTCTTTCTTGGAAACTTGTTAAGATTCTTTTCAGTTTGTTCCCCGTTCCCCAGCAACTAAATGCAAATATTTCACTTTACATGCAACACTATGATAGGTGCTATGGAATAGATTGACTTTACCTCAAGAAGCTTTAGGGCTGGTCCCCCTGGAAGTAGAAGGTAAACAGATATAATAGTTAAATAAACCTGACCAATTACTAGAAGGAAAAGATTCTAAGGCCAATAAGGGCCAAGGAGGTAACATATGCGAAGGAAGCATGTTACATTAATTTATATAAAAGAAATACGCTCTCATCAATTTTTCTTCAACAAGCTCCTTTGGCTATTTTTACATTTGTCATTTAGGACAGAGACGTCATTACAAGTGATGTCTCATTTTTCTTTTACCTCTGCCGTAAGATAAACAACCACAAAAAGGTGAAGGTGAGGACCATTTGCTTCTCAGGCTCAGGGGCAGAGACAGGGGCCAAGTTCAGAGCACAGCCTCTTCTAAAGAAGGCACGACTCAAGCCTTGCTGATCACTGCAGTTAGAGAACGCCCAGAATGGCTCAATAGTCCTTTTCTTTTTAATGAAATGCAGAAAAATGTGGATTTTTATGTAGGGTCTACATAGTTGTCAATGCTGGCTCTTACCTTAAAGATTTAAAAACACCGTTTGAGGCAAATCCAACGTGTGTGGCCAGGGTCTGCTAAAGGCTGCCAGGTAAGAGCCTCCAGCGTGCACTGGAGAATCAGAGCAAGACGAGCACTCGTGGTGAGGACTCTGCATGGGAAAGAGGTCCCGGACAGGATGCCGTGCAGCACATACCCAGAACTTATTTCTGCCTTTCTTCTGACCCCTCTCGCTGCCATCTGTGCTGACCTTGCCCCACAGCTCAGTTACCAGTGAGCCCATTTTTGAACCGTTATGTTGACCTCATCAGAGCGCTATCATCTTTGGTTCTGCTTTTAATTGCTGGCTCTCTACTGATACACCAACCTAAACTCAAGCGCACTTCTACTGGGCGTGGCCCGATGGCCTCCTTGTTTCCATCTACTGCTCACCCCTCCCGAGTTCTTCCAGGCCACCAGGGAAGGGGCCATCTAGGCTCCAGGCTCACAATGTGGGAGGCAATTCTTCTCTTGCCTATCCACTCCTACTTCAACCACACAACTATGTCACATGAATGATTTCTTTGGAATGATTTTCAACAACCCTCTACTGAGGGCCACGAGACTGCAATAATCTTCCTTGAAGACTGCTTCTACCTTACCATGGTCTTTGTTTTGTGCAAGTAAATTCCCATCCTCTGCATGGAACAGGTTCAGTTCCACCTTTGTCCTTTTTTGCTGATGACAATAGTCTCTTAGATGTCCCACCAATTCCCTTTTTTTATCCTCTTTAAAACTCATGCCAAACTGAATCCTAATTTGTTCTTCCTTCTGTCATGATTATGGTACGATTTTCTTAAGATTTTATGTATTTACCCGAGAGAGAGGCAGAGACAGAGACAGAGAGTGAGTGCACAAGCAGGGGAGCAGCAGAGGGAGAGGGAGAAGCAGACTCCCCGCTGAGCACAGATGCAAGACTCAATCCCAGGACCCCAGGATTATGACCCGAGCCGAAGGCAGATACTTAACCGACTGAGCCACCCAGGTGCCCGATTATATATGATCTTTTTAAAAAAGATTTTATTTATTTATTTGATAGAGAGAGAGGACAGATCACAGGTAGGCAGAGAGGCAGGCAGAGAGAGAGGGGAAGCAGGCTCCCTGCTGGGCAGAGAGCCATGTGGACTGGATCCCAGGACTCTGAGATCATGGCCTGAGCTGAAGGCAGAGGTTTAACCCTCTGAGCCACCTAGGTGCCCCTATATATGATTTGTATCAAGAAATATGTTGCGTCGTAAGGATTTCTAGCTTTTTTAAAATTTTGTTTTAGTAAAAGAAGTGATAAGGCGAACCAAAAACAATTATAAAAGAGTTCGAGTCAATATGTCTTGTTTCTCACAGACTTCATGGGATTCAGGATTCCTAATAGCTATTGAGTCCTTGTTATAAACCAAGCAAGCCACTGTGCTAAATATTTTTCTGTGTGTCATCCCATTTAATCTCAACGTGGATGAGAAAGGCATATTCCTCGTCCTGACTGACAGATGGGAAAACCTCAGGCTTAGGAGGGTAAGACTCAGCCCAGGTCACAGAGCTGTTAGGTAGCACAGTGAAGCCTCAAGGCCCGAGCTGCTGGGCCAAGCCGAAGACCCTAAAGCCTACTCTGCACAGCTTCCCTGAGTTTAGAGAGCTGCCTGTTCAGGGTGAAGGCCATTGCCAACAGGCTCATATTAATGCAGTGAATGACTAATAAAATGTCCACTCACATAAGGTCCAAAGAAAGGAAGCCCATAACTGTTTCACATTTTTTGCATTTAGACAGAACAGAACTCATAACTAAATGAGAGTTCAACATGAGATCCCAGCTTTTGGACACTATGTGTCACCCAGATCCCATGAGCGATGTCGAAGGCAGAAAAAGTGACAGCTAAACCTATGTTAATTTTCCAAAGGAACTCAAACAAAATGCACTTTCAGGAAAGTCAGCTTTTTTACTTATTATTTATTTTGATTAAAGAGAATGCCTCTCTCCTGGACCCCCAGTTTTCTGAGGACCTTATTCGGGCATGAGAGGCTGTCTGGATCCTTCTTGTTCATGTCACCGATGCTCACCTCTGCCTTTCGCTGCTCCCTAATGAATCAGACAGGAAAAGTGCAGGGAGAGACACTCCTTGCTTTCCCCTTTTCTAATGGTAAGGTTCAGATTTAGTGTTGTCCTGGTTTTATGCTAAGTCTCAAGAGTTCTCTATGGGATTAGTAGGGAAACTGCATTTCAACCTTAGAAAGAAAGAAAGAGAAACAAACAAACAAGCAAACAAACAAACAACTGAGGGCTGGATAGTTTCCCAAGCCCTCCCTAGAGCAGAAAAGCAAAATGAGGCCTGTTTGGTCCTGGCCGCTACTGTACTTAGCTCCAAAAACCCCAAGAAGGGACCTGGGAAATCATTTATTCAAACTTTCAGCGACTGAATCCTTTGTTGAAAAGATATTTTAGGTAGAAACATAACAAGGACAGCAGATTAAAGTGGAGCTACTTTGATGCGGAGAGTGATGGACTTGGAGGCCTGCCCAGTGTCCCCCCCCCCTCCCAAGAGAAACCTCGAAAGGGATCAGAGGAGAACCAATGGCTTTCAAACTTGTTTTGGCCACAACTCACGGCAAAAACACATTTTATTAAGTGACTCGGTGCAGATGCATGAGAGCACACACAAACCCACAGCCCGAGCTGAGACAAAGCTTCCATCAAACAATGTTCCTACTACACCTGGCATCGGACATCCTCCCTTCTCATCTCGTCTATTCCATTTAAAAAACATGATTTCCAGTCCACTGGCTTACGATCACTGCACATGAAGGGAGTTCTAAAGTGCGGCATTCAGCGACCATCTTCAAAATAATTGTACAGTTAAGAAAATTTTGCTCATGTCTTCTTGTCGCTGTCTTTAAGGAACTGATGAGGAAAAAGAGCAGTGAGAAGTGGTAAGCAGAGGCACTACCATTTTGGCATAGGGCTAATTCATTTGATCTAAGAAAGGCGGATCCCCTTGGGAGGGAGTTGGGAATGATGACCTACATCATGGGCCGAGTTCCACCGCGTGGGCCAGAAAAGCAAGGGAAGTCAGAATCTAGGCAGCAAAAAGAAAGAGGAGCACAACGTGTCTGTGTTTGAGTCTCTGCTTCCAGTTTAGACCCAAAGCTCAGTTTTATTTTGGTCCTCGAGTCCTTCAAACATCCTATGTCTTGTAATCTCCCATTAAAAAAGAAAGAAAGAAAGAAAAAAGAGGAAGAAGAGAGAAAAAGAAATCCTAGCACAGTCATGACAATAGTTTGAAAATAAGGTGTCATTAGTATACATAAAATCTATTCATGCTACAAAATAAGCACCAACCTAAGAAAAAAAATACCACCATCCCTTTTAATGAACAACATAAAAAATCCATCTGGTAGACTTGAAGAAAGCGAAAGAGAATGCAAATGTGTCTTTGAGGAAAGAATTCCCAACACCTATTCCTTTTGGACCGTCAGGATGGGTGACTCACCGTGCCCATCCAGTGGCAGCCACAGAATTTAAAGGTTTCACTGAACTTTCTACACTAACTTAAAACACCCATCTCCAATACCGTTTATTTAAATGTGTCCCTTTTCACTTTTCATTTAGCAAGAGGCCGTAAGAAATACACCTCTGAGGAAAAAAAAAAAAACAAACACAAATCACAGCAAAAAACCAAACCTAGCCACAGTAAACGCTGTGACAAGGAAGGCTTCAGTACTTCCCCACCGAATCACAAAATGGGCTTTTCTAAATTTCTTTCGACAAAAATAAATAAGAGAAAGTAATAAAAAAAGATAAAGCTTTCATACAGAATTGTAGCAATTATATCCCCACAGCTACACTCTAACCCAAAACTTTGCAAAGGCTTTGATTAGTGAACCATGGCTGAAGTGAATAATTTGCTTTTCACTAAGAAAACAAGCACATTCATTCTCACCACAATGGAGAGAGGCAGTTTTAATTAAACCTTATCAAAAGATGAATAAAGAATAAACTCAATACCCATTCCACAGGACTCTATTTTCATCTGTTTAGTTTAAGCTTGCCATGTTCGTGCAATAATTATCCACTGTCCAAGGAATGCTGGTGTTGTGTTAATGTTGGTAAAGATTTAATTAGCTCAATTATCTGGAGAGCATTGAAGTGAGGCTCAGAACAGTAAAAATTTCTTCAGGCTTTCTACATACCTCTGATCAAAATACATGAAACTGAAATCTAACTGAACAAAAGACTCTTCTACAATTCTACTATTGAAACAGTTCCATACTTCATAATTTTATTACTCCAACTGGAAAAAAAAAAAGAACTCTTACTATAAATCTTTAGAAGTAGAACTCGCAAGTGAAGGCTTATCTTGTGTGTGTGTGTGTGTGTGTGTGTGTGTGTGTGTGTGTGTAGGCACAGTGCATACAGCTAACTTCCCTATCTGTAAATAAGTTCTTAGAAAGTTAATTAAATTTGTCTTTTAGATAAATATTAATACCAAAGTCCACTCCTTTTAAAAATTCTAATCTTTCTCCCGTAGCCTACATATATTACGTTTTTCCCGGAAAATGAAGCATTTAAAAAACGTTGAGAGCGCAGTAACACACACAACTGTTTCAATCTGTCAGACACCAGGGACAGACAGTAGGGTTCATTTCAGAAAACAGACTGGCCCCCAGCGGCCTGACCTTCCTGGTGGGAAAGAGAACACAGTGCCCTGCTTGACAAGCCCAGTAACAAAGAGGTGTATTCAGGTCCCCCCAATTCAGACACGCTTCTCACAGGGAAAAATGCAAAGCAGGAGAAAAGAAATGCACCACTTCCAGCAAAGCAGAATTTACTTAGTTCAGAGACAAGGATCTCAACAATAACAAAAAATAATGTGTTTAGGAAAGTAGCAGGCACCATTTTATCCACTCATTTATAACTTCAGAAAGCTGAAATCAGTCTGACCCTGCCAGTGTCCTGGCTTCCACCTGTGATCCAACCTCACCTGTAATCCAACCTCACCTGAAAATATGAATATCTTGATAAAAGATTGCTTAATTGTGAAAACCTGAAAATATGGATATCTTGATAAAAGATTGCTTAATTACTTTACCAGTGAAGAGGGCATAACTCTCACTCAGAAGCTGGTTCTGAAAACCTGAAAATATGAATATCTTGATAAAAGATTGCTTAATCACTTACCAGTGAAGAGGGTATAACTCTCACTCAGAAGCTGGTTCATGCTAATTTCAAAGTAAGCTCTCTCTCTCTCTCTTTTTTTTTTTTTTTAAGATTTTATTTATTTGACAGAGAGAAACACAGCCAGAGAGGGAACACAAGCAGAGGGAGTGAGAGAGGGAGGCTTTCCATGGAGCAGGGAGCCCGATGTGGGGCTTGATCCCGGGTCTCCGGGATCATGACCTGAGCCGAAGGCAGTCGCTTAACCAACTGAGCCACCCAGGCACCCCCCACTCTCTCTTTTTAACATGTTACAGGTTTCACCTTTATTTTGAAATTTCAAGGGATATTTCTTTGTCTTTTAGACCCTCACACAAACAGATTTTTCACTGCTTATTTTTATTTTGAATCAGTACAGGGTATTCTATGCAGGTCTCCAGAGGAGCCAGAAAACCAGCAAAAATATCAACAATAAAAATAATTGATAAAGTAGTATCTTCAATAAAAAAACTCAAGCTAAATAGTTGCTATGAATAAATACCTATCTTTTTTTCTAACTCCCAAGGTCAAGTTTTATTGTACATCTTGCTTTGTCAGCTATAAGACACATTTGGTTTGAATGTTTTGAAACATATATTATATATATATAATTATGTATTTATATTATATATCATATATACAGATTGAAATCTGCATCATAATATTTATCTTTTTATACACACACACACACAACCCACATTTTCTGAAGCATTAAGCTCTACAGAGAGGACAAATTTAAAAGTTACAATTGCCCACATTACCCTTATAGACAAGTACACTGTAATTTTTTAAAACTCAAGATTCCATGCTTTAGTACATACTTTCCTGAACTGTAAGGATTATGGGCACTTAGGCTCAAACCAACAAGCGCAGCTTAAACGAGTCCTGATTTCGGACCCATAAATACCATGATGATTTATTACATAAGCAGCTAGTGCAGAGACATGCACCTCACTCTAAACGTGTGGAGTCTGAGAAAAAACTTCTGCTGAAGGACAGACCATCACATACTCCATAATCCACCAGAGTCTAGAAAAGAAGGCATAGTTTTGACACCTGGACACACATCAGAATCATAAGCTCATGTCGGCTGAGAAAAGATAAAATTTCTCATCAGGTGGTGAGAAAACTTTCTGCTTATGGTACAAGTAAGCTGCCTCAACTTTAGACTTAAACACGTCCATCTCAGGAAAATCTGTGAAGAAACGGCAAACATGATCCATGGCAATCAAAAAATTGATTTTTTTTTTTTTAATCTGCCACGTCTTATGTTAAGGACTTCTTTGAGCTGGCAAAGAAAGACACAAGTATGGTTGGTTTCACCTTGTTTTCTAGGCTGCAAACAATTTTATGGTGTGACTCACTCAGTGTGGCTCGAAAAGACATCTTTGGAACTTCAGAGTATTTTGTGCAAGAACAAAGGGTGCTTGGGTTCAGTTTGCAACACGAGTCATTTTTACCACACAAATACCCTTCTTCTGTGCTGGCAAAGGGGGACACTTTGAGCCCTTTGGGTTTAGAAGATCTTCAAACAGAGAATAGTGTGCAAACAACCCTCAAGAACAGAACTTGACTAGAACAACCTCAAGGCTGAGACCAAGGCTTTGAGAAAGGCCCCTTCAGATTTCCTTCTGCTCTCCACCCCGAACAAAGCCTGCCTGACAATACTGAAATCTCCTTTCTTTGGATTGCAAACCCCCTTTGCAAGAAAAGTATGCAAATGCCATCGTGGCTCCCTTGTCTGAGGTTCCTCTCACCCAGCTATCTTTTCTCTGTCAGGCTTCCTCCGCAGACCATCGCCTTCCAATTCAACACCCTTCAAGGCTCTGACAGTGGGCTCCCTGGGCCTGCCACTGCCTCTAAAAGGGGCTCATTTAGTCGTAATTAACTATTCCCTGCATATTTCCTAAGGTATGGTAATTGTGCTAAAAAAGCCAACAAGTGAGGCATTCATTCTAGTTCTCATTTAAATCTTTCTTCCCCCTCAGCAGTCTCCCTCCCTCTGCCTTCTTTCCACCCCACAGGGCCGCCCCCCACCACACACATACACTTTTCTTTTTTCACTCTTCCCAGGGAATATTTCAAGTCAAGAGATGGAATGAAGGTAGAAATCAGAAACTACAGAAGACAGTTCAAAAAGCAAAGGTTACTGAATGGTGAAATATTGCATGAGAAGTCACAAAGAAAGTGAAAAAAAATTAAAAATGGAACATTGTTTCTTTGACGCAAATACATAAATACGTATAAATATAAATACGCTTGTTTGTGTAGACACATGATACAAAAATTCTACAAAGGCATTTTTCTTCACTTTTGTATTTTTCTTCTCAAAATCTATTTTTACCCTGCATTTCACATAAAAGGTACAAATAAAAGGTAATGATTTTGTCTCACCAGCCTTTCTTTTTTATCCTTAAGCTGTAGACAAGACAGAGATAAGGGCAAGAAACTTCATTTCCAACCTCTTGCAAACATTTCAGGTCGTGGCACGTGGGCAGTGGACCACTGAGGATTGTACTATGTTCTTGCTGGCAGACCAATGCTATCATGATCAGGAGAAGTTCTGGGGATGAGGTGAGGTGATAAATTATTTATCTCAAAGACTTTCCATCAGCCATGAGCTGTTGAGCTGCAGTTAAATGGATTTAACTGGAAAACAGTCACGGTTTTCTTGCAATGTCTCCGTGGTCTCAAAACACAGAACAATGTTGCGCAATTAGTCTTGGCATTGGGAAGGAGACAATGTTCCATTAAAAAAGACTCAAAAAAACAGCCTTTTGAAAAATTTATTCAGATAAGCAGAAGGTGAAGAATCTGGAATTCCAAATTTTTATTCTGATGTGATTACCTTAGCCCTTCTATTTGCTTTGGCTAAATAAACTATGTTTCCATGCCGCTCCGTAATCATCTGGAAACTGCTATTTCTATTGTTAATTTACCAGCATTTCTTAGGAGTAATAGGAAATACTTTCAATTATGAAATGCTCTGTGGTTACAAATGAGTTTATTTGGCTCAGGATTTGACCCTTCATTTGCTACTATCTACAGAAGAAAGTCTGGTAATGAGAGAACATCAAAGACCTGGGACCCATTCAAGATGGCGCTGCAGATGGAATTACAGTGAGAACCCACCATTGCTAGAAAACTATAAATTAACTTTCTTGTCATGCACTAAAATTTGTAAGTCCATTTTTCTCTACTAAACCAGGGATATACCAATTTAATGGACTTCTGTTGTCATTTTTCCATACACATTAAGTTTTATAAAATATAAGTAAGATGTTCTACTTTTTTCACATTATCCCATGTACTTGTGCATACTCATTACTTTTATGGCTATAATTTTTAAGGCTGTTATAATATTCCATCTAGTATGGTATACTTTACTCAATAATTTCTTGTAAAAATATTTAAGTTGTCCATTCCAAATAATTTATGTGTAATCCATCTTACGTTAGCTGTTTTAATAATTTTTCTCTGCTATTATGTCATTATGATCAAAAATGTTATGTTATTAAATATTAGGGGGTTTGAGTAAATGGTTGAAGTATAGTTGATAGTCAACATTAGATTAGTTTCAAGTGTACAATACAGCAATTCTATATCATATCTTACATATGTATATGCATATGTGTACATGTATATGTGTGCCTGTGTGTATATTTACATGTGTGTGTATATATATATATATATATATATATATGAAATACTCACTACAAGTATAGTTGCCATCTGTCATCATTCAAAATTATTACAATACTACAAAAGAAATTGTCTTAAATTTTTATCCCTGGAAAACTAGTTATCTCGTGTTTTAGTTTTTGTATTTCCCCTAAATTTCACTGAAATTCTACCTATTCACAAAACTTAAATTAAGGGAGTCATTATTCATTTCACAAAAATATATGTAAACAGAGAAGGCAAAATTTTTTCAACAAAAAATTATTCACACATAACTTTCCAAGAAACATGTTACATACATGTGAAAATGTATACTAAAGGAACCATCCCTGTAATAGATTCACAGAATTTTAGGGCTGAAGGATGAATAGGTTTTCAGTCAAAAAGAAGGGTAAATATTGGTAAAATATCTAATATTCTAATACTATGTTAGATGTAACTGTGAATGGAGTTTTTTTTACATTTTCTTTACTTACTTTCAAGACATGATTTATCATAATAAGAAGTTCAAAGAAAAAAAAATACTACATCTTCTTTCAAGTTGTTATATGATCCCTAAAGGACCTTTCCAGCTTTAAGATGTTTTGATTCTTCTGTATCTGACCAGGAAGTTGTATAGATTTCCCCATGGGCAATCACATTAAAATCCAAACTCTCTAGCATATCATTCCAGACCCTTGACAATCCAGCTTCAAATTTTGGTTTTCAGTTCTGCCCCTTCTCACTCCTCCTATCCATGCTCTTCAGCTTTACCAGCCCATTCCCTATAATGCTACACTTTGTGACATGATTTGCCTTGCAATGTTTCCTCTACAAGAAAACACCCCTCTCCTCCTTCTTGTACATGGAAGATATAATTCCTCCCAAGGCTCAAAATCTCTTCCACTGTGAGACCTGTCCAAGCTCCGCTGGCAGAATTACTTTTTACCTCATCTGTCCCCCCGTGCAGCTTCACGCAACCTTCCACCATGACCTTCATCATCCTGAAATTTCAGTGTTCTTATCTATGTCTCTAAACAGTGAGGGTCTTGAAGCTAGAAACTGTGTTATTCACTCCTTCCTAAAATAGCACCGTGCAATGGCTACTCAAAAAAATATTTGTTAAAAGAACAGGAGATTATGGTATGGTGAGTTAGTTGGATATTCACTAATTCAGTAAACATTTTAAAAAATATTTAATGAGCTTAAAGTATGTGCCATACATGGAAATGGAGATAAAATTGTGAAATGAGGATAACTGTCACCAAACTCCTGTAGGTTGAGATTTAGATTCTAGTGGGGAAAACAGAAAAATCATAGGAGGCTTCAGTACAGAGGGGCTGAAACTTTGGCTTTCTTTCCTGCTCATGCAAAATAGCTACATATTTATTTATGTTCACAAAATATCTTTCACACTCTGTCAGACACGTTGCTAAATTCTATCACTGATCATGAGTCAGAGGCTGGAACATATCTGATTTCTCAACTTGGACACTGTCCTCTCTGCCAGTGGCTCCTCTCCTCCATTTCTACCCATTTTCAGTCAGAAGGTCTGAGCCTTGAGAGTAATTTCCTCCACCTCTTCTGATTCGTCCTCAGTTCAGGAAGTCATCTTGAATTCCTTCGATCTGATTGAGAACCTGTCCCAGACTTCCTGCTTCTCTGATTTTACTTTCTGAATATCACAGTGGCTTTAAAACCTCACCTGTCTTAACCTAGCGATCAAGGTCAACATGGCCTATGGACATCATGTACTTCCTGACACGATGAGAGGAGAAGAGCACTTCATCTGGGGGTACTCTTCCCTGAAATCCATCACCGTGAGACAACATCATGAGGGACATTCTACGAAATAGCTGAACAGTACTCTTCAAAAGAATTAAGGTCACGAAAAACAAGAGAATATTGAGAAACCAGATGAGAATAAGGAGACAGGATTAAATGCAACGTGCTACTCTGCACAGGCTCCAGGAAGACAAGGGGAGAAGTATGAAAACAGGTGCACTACAAATATAGTTGTAGTTTAATTACTAGTAAGGTACCTACATTGGTGTCTCAAGATGATAAACATACCATGGTTATAAAGGTTGTTAATATAAGAAGTTGGGTGAAGGGTATAGCTTTCTGCACTGGCTTTATAACTCCTCTGTAAATTTAAAAGTATTTCAAAATAAAGAGTTAAAAAAGTACAACTCTAATCTGACCACTACTAATGCTGAGTAGTTGCTTCCATTCTGAACCCCCAAATGCATCCAGATTTCTACAAGTAACCTCAGAGCAGTGGGCAGAGAAAGACCGGAGTTCATTCTCTGAAAGAAGTTGAATTTCCACAAAGTCTGCCCTGGGTGCTGTCTGGAAAGTCCTCTTGAGTCGTAGGCACGAGCTGTGTGAACTGGCCTGATGCTTTACAGTCATCTAGTCGGAACCTCTCCCTGCGAGGTCAAAACTACTGTGTATAGGAAAGGGAAAGTTAGAGTCCAAAAAACTACATATAGAAAAAAAAATTTTTTTTTTAAAGATTTTATTTATTTGACAGAGAGAAACACAGCCAGAGAGGAAACACAAGCAGAGGGAGTGAGAGAGAAGCAGGCTTCCCGCCGAGCAGGGAGCCTGATGTGGGGCTCGATCCCAGGTCTCCGGGATCATGACCTGAGCCGAAGGCAGTCGCTTAACCAACTGAGCCACCCTGGTGCCCCAGAAAAATTCTTTTAAGAACTGGCCTGATCGGGGTGCCTGAGTGGCTCAGTTCTTAAGCATATGACTTTGGCTCAGGTCTCTGACTCCAGGGTCCTGGGGATCCAGCCCCACGTCATGCTCCCTGATCAGTGGGGAGTCTGCTCCTTCCTCTCCTTCTGCCCCTCCCCTGCTTATGTGCATGTTCCCTCGCTCTCTCAAATAAATAAAATCTTTAAAAAAAAAAATCTTTTTTTTTTTTTTTAAAAATTGGCTTACTAATCATCAAAGGCATAGTAAATGGTACTCTACTAGAATTTTCAGATGGTATGTGTGTGAACACAAGAGAGGATTTATACTCATAGTATAAAGAAAAAAGACTGCACTGAATTGGGATAACTTTATAAAGGAAAAAGATTGCACTGAATAGCAATTTATTCAAAGGGGAAAAATACTACCAATATAATTAGCACGTTAGAGTTAATGACTGGCAACGCTGATAGAGAGTTGTGGCTCTCATATTTTTCGGCCATTTAGCACATTTTATACTCTTCAAAATTACAGAGGACCCCCAGGTGGTGGTTGAGCCTGGGTGGCTCAGTAGGTCAAGCATCTGACTCTTGATTTCGGTTCAATCAGGATCTCAGGGTCGCCTTGGGCTCCACATTCAGCAAGGAGTCTGCTTCCCTCGTTCTCCATCTGCCCCTCCCCACACTTACGTGTGTGTACACACTCTCTCTCTAAAATAGGTAAATAAATCTTTAAAAAATTATAGAAGATCCTTAAAGATCTTTTGTATATATGGATTATAGCTATTGATATTTACTGTATTTGAAAATAAATTGAGGGCGCCTGGGTGGCTCAGTAGGTTAAAGCCTCTGCCTTCAGCTCAGGTCATGATCTCAGGGTCCTGGGATTGAGGCCCACATCCAGCTATCTGCTCAGCGGGAAGCCTGCTCCCTCTGCTCTCTCTGCCTGCCTCTCTGCCTACTTGGGATCTCTCTCTCTGTCAAATAAATAAATAAAATCTTAAAAAAAAAAAGCAAATAAATTGATAATTTAAGCTATTAATTAGTTCATTAAAAGCCCACTGTGTTGACATTAAATATTATTTTAATAAAAATAACTATATTTTCCAAGCAGAATCACTGAGGGGGTAGCACTGCTTTACAAGTACACAAATCTTTTTTTAAATGTCTGGCTGATATAAAACAGCTGGATTCTCATATCTGCCTCTGTATTTAATCTGCCCTATGATATACTGTTTTGGTTGAAGCAACTAAAGAATATGGGGCTTCTCACAGATACATAGTTGGAAAAGAAAAAAGCATTTTAACAGCCCTTTTGGATAATCATGGATATATATTCTTTTACATTATAATAAAACTCAACATGTAATTTCTTTTTTTAAAGATTTTATTTATTTATTGGAGAGAGTGTGAGCGAGCGAGAGCATGTGTAGGAGGAACAGGCAGAGGGAGAAGCAGACTCCCCGCTGAGCAGGGAGCCTGATGAGGGACTCAATCCCAGGACCCCAGGATCATGACCTGGACTGAAGACAGATGCTTAACCGACTAAGCCACCCAGGTGCCCCAACAAGTGGTAATTTCTTAAGGGTCAGTGGCACTAGGAAATCTGAAATGGTATCAATGAATTCTTCATATTCCTTATTTTAAATCGATTGGTTTATTTCATACTTGCAGTGAATATTTTATCCATGCAGTGATTTTCTAAAATCATGCACTGGTCACTTGGAAAATACGGATTCAATGTGTTTACAGATTTTTCAAACGTCGACACAGTTCACTATATAATGTCAAAAAAATCACATCTGCTTATATCACCACCCATCTCACTTGAGAAGTGTTTTGGGAACCATCAAGCTCACAGGGGCAAATAAAGTTTAGAAGAGTTTCCGCAAGTCCTAATTTTTCATTGAAAGCTTTAATTTTGTCATTCACAGCAAAGCCTATCAGTTGTTTACCTTGGGTGACAGACTCACTTTTTGTTCATGTTTGAGAAAATCCTGTCTGAGAAAATGCCAGGAAGAAAAACAGCTGGTAAGCCCAGCGCCTCAAACATCGGCACCAGAGCTCCTCCTTGAGACAACTACAGTAACTCCCTATATGGCGATGGCTTGTGCCAACTGCCCGGGTAGTGACACGGAGCGGTGAGATATTTACTCACAGCGAGAGGTTTAAGAAAATGAGTAATTTTTATTTTTTCATGGAGGACATTGTTAAGTGAAACTTTCTTTGAAAAACACCACTGTGTAATGGTAAAACAAAACACCCATCCCCCCCCAAAACCCCCAAAGAACCGAAAAACCTCACAAAAACCAAAAACCCCACACTAAAAACTAGTGCCTATAAATAGTTTGGTGCCTCTGCCTTGATTCATGCTGATCCATTGCTTTTGCACCATTATTGAAAATGTCCTCGGTGTAAAAACCAAAGGACATCTTAGTTTTATTATGCAAATAATTTTGACTGCCATGGAGCCTCTGGGGATTCCCAGGGTATAGAGACCACACGTTGAGAAATGCTGATACAGAGGACAGTTATAAGGATGCCTTATCTGAGGGGAGCCTGCAAATCTGAAGGTGGAACTTTTAATCCTAATCTATTAGGTGATCTTTAATCACCTAATCTATAAAGCAGTGAACACATTCAACAAAGGGAATGACAAATACAAGAATGTTAATATGTGTATCAAGTCCTATTTTATAGTTCATAGAGAGACTAATTGAGAAGAATCCAAGAGTGGAGATTCTACAAAGTCTGTGATTGCAGAGCCGACTGTAGAAGGCCAGGTTGAAGACAGGGAATGGAGAGAAGGCTGGCAGATGAGACCAGACACGCACACAAGGCCTATCTTCACCTCCAGTCTGTGTGACGGGACACCTGCGGCTGGCCCGTCTCAAGAGGTAAGGGCAGCTTAGTTAAAAAGCCAATCTGAGCACTGGGAAACCCATTTGTGGATGACTACACTCAATTCTCTTCTTCTTAAAAAATTTTTTTTGACAATCCTTTCTCTCAAAATACTCGATCTATTAATTTTTTCAAGTACATCTGTCAGTTATTAACAAACTGAGGGACTGTGGCAGAATAAAAAAAAAATCTTAACTTTAGATGAACCATTTCAAATAGTGTTTCATAGATTTTTTTCAAAGGCCAGCTTCTGGACCACACAATAAAACTCCCAAATGAGGGGATGAGTGGATTCACGCTGATGTTTAAAGTTTTAGATTTAACAAAACTAATGCAGTATATCTTGACAGCTATATTCAGTAGCTTAATGCTAAGCTTTTTATGCGGAATACAGAACAGAATGAATTTTCCACCACTGTTTTGACTAGGCGGTTTTAAGATTCCTAGTCACTTAAGACAGCAGTCTGAGACTGTTTGATAAAACAAGAATTGGCTATTTCATAACTGCCCGTAAAAGGGTTCAATATTTTAGAGAAAAGAGAAACTCAAAGCAAAGACATTTTGAAAATATATGCTGTAGCCAAAATCTGGACTCTGAGTAAACATCCTTTAGTAAACACCCAGAAAGACTCACAGCTGTGGTATTTGCGATTTAAAATAACAAGATGAAGATCTCCAAGTAAAAGATAAATGATATCGTAAAAGTTTCTTATCAAAAGAAAATACATTTTCTGATGGAATTTATGTAGGGAAAGGCTTTACACTGAATCTCATTTCATACATTGTAGAAATATTGGAACCTTTCAATCTGGAGTTCAGTCTGAATACATGCAAGGCAATATTCCTTTCTGTTGTGTCATTACATTCTCTTTTTTTACAAACTGCAGGTTCATTTTTCCTATAAGGATACCTTTTGGTTTAATTTTTTTGTCTGTAACTATGGCTACTGTAAGTTGTTGACTTTATGGCAAAATATCAAATTCCAGATAAACTGACAACTAGGCAGTAATGAAATCGGAGAGCTTTCCCTTTAAAAAAAATTAAATTTTTTATATTACACCAAAATATGATATAGTCATATTCTAAAATATACATACATATTTTCCCATGGATTAGATCTACATCTCCCAGAGGGCAAATGCTCTCTTCTATAAATTAGATTGCAGGAGAATCGAGAACCCCGGTTTGATTGTGGAGCCTAGCTAACCACTAACGATAAACACCAGCCCTGTTATAATTCAGTATGCAACTGAGCTAGCCTTCCATGCCAGCAAGGGGGGGGGGGGATAAATCCCTCTTCTTTTCTGAAGTTGCCCATTTCTATCTGTTTCTGTTGAATTGCCACAATTGCCCAGATAAAACATTTGAGAGTACGTCAGCTTTAATTAATGTAACATGACCTGATCATTTGCACAGTTAAGAATAAAGAAGTTTGCATTCTTCAAATCCAAAGCTCAACCTGGAGATTATGCTAAGTTGCTTCATTCATAGTCCATACTCCTCTGCTCATGTCAGAAGGACAGCATTTGTTCCCTCTAGTGATAAACAAATTATACATGAAATCAATTCCACTTCACAATCATTTTCCCTATTGGGTATTATCTTTCCTTCTCTGCTCCCTCCAGTTAAGCCCACATCCTGTAACTTGCTAATGAGCTGGGGGCTTTCTGTTCCAGGTGGCACCCCCTGCCTCCAAGTCATGACATTTCCCATTTCGAATGCTGCTGGCATTTTTTCGACAGCTCCTGCTAACTAGCCTTTTTGACCTGCACTAAGAGGAACTCATCTGATCGAATCCTCTAACCTGCCAATCATTCCAGCAAATGATCTTCACAGTCACTCCCAAGGCAGGAATGAAGAAAAAAAAAAAAAGGAAATGCGAACGAGAGAATGAGGGAATAGGCAAGCGGTTGCCTCTGCAGCTACCTAATGAGAATACTTTAAGTCTCTGAGGCAGCTGAAACACTGAAAAACTGGTGGGAAAATTAGGACACAACTGAATGCCTGGCTCTGTAATTACTGATTTCTTTCCATCCTGAGATCATTTTGAGAGCAACACCTCGGAGATGTGCCAGTTTCTAGAGAACATAAGAACACTCTACCTTTTCGCAGAGAAAACAGATTTATATTTCTCCTGCCACTATCAATATGCAATTCTCATAATCGCACTCTGCCAAGCAGCATCCTTTGCAGAATTAATTATGTGCTATAAGCTTGTTACCTGTGCATTTATTTGTAAACGAAGGATGATTATCATGTTTGCCACAACGAAGAAAGGACCTCTTCTTTTTCCCAGGCATATTTTAAACATTGCCATTTAGGGGTGTTGATTTTTACCTATTTACATAAAAACAAACAGGTATGGTGGAGGCTGGCTTTGTGCTCACGGAGGATTTAACACTGAAAACAGAGGATAATCTGGGCATTCCTAATTAATGGAGATAACATAAATTTTTCTTTCCAGATTTTTTTCTTGCTGTGCACAATCAGTTTATTTAGTGGGTTCCTAGACCACGGAAGAACGCAATCACTTTAGGAAGAAAGATCCAGTACACGGATCACCATTCTAGGTATCTCAGTACGAAGTAGATCTGTTGACCAAAGAATGATACAATATAATTACGTGTTATCATTACACTATTATATGTAATAATGTAAAATAAATACTGTACATGATTTAATTGCACATGATAATCACACATCTTTCCCCATTTATAGTAATTAGGCCAATAGCCCCATTTACAGTAATTATTATATGTAATTGAGGGCATTTTACTAATTGCATTGAAAATGATAATCCGGAGCAATTAAAAATCCAAGGGCACTATACATAATGCAAACTACATTGAAAGAATAGGGATAATTTAATGGAAAAAAAAGATTGACCCAATATGGAAGTTAATGGTGCTGTACTTGATTGCATGCTTGGCATATGTGGTGATATCTATTCTGAGATAAATTTCCATCAATTTCTGCAACTTTGGTATTGTTTTGGTTTAGCCCTTGTACATTATTTCCTTGGGTGGAAAAATAATCCTTTGACTAATCTGTGATGTTATCCTAACAACTCTAGGACTGTTGAAAAATTATTCTACTTAGCTGTGTGAGTGTACAGTGCGTGTGTGTGTGTGTGTGTGTGTGTGTGTGCACGCGCGCAGGCGTGTTGGTAAAGGAAACAGCTATCCTAAATTCCAAAAGAGACTCAGTAAATTATTCATTTGCACAACCAATTTGATGCTCTTAAAAGCTTTATTCATAGAAGCATCTCAGAGTATTGCAAGCATTTTGTTAAATATACTTGTAATCATTTAGCCAAAATGTTTAACTCTGTTAGACTTGAAATACATTCGGGTTGCAGTTTTCATTACATTTGCTATCTCTGGAATTTTAATGTGCCCAAGGACCTGAATCCCTGGCTTCTGTCCAGGGTCCCAGAGTCCATCCCTCCCTGATACCACTCCCTGTTTTTACCCAGACAAAGCTTCCATGTGAGGAATATCTCAGGAGGAGTGATGAGCATCTGTGGGACAATGGGAATAGTTTCAAGCTTCTTTTTGCCTTCCCTTCTCGACATTGTCATTTAGACATTGTCCTCCATGCATTCAAATGTCATCCCAGACCATCAGCCCACTTCAACTCAAACAGTCTCCTTTTATGCTCAGACACTTCTTAGAGCATCCGCAGACCACAAAGACTGTCTAGTGGGACTCAGCTGCTATCCTGGTATTAATAATACAATACAGTGCACTTAGGGCATAGACGATTCCCTCTGTATCCCAAATTCATAAGAATCAACATTAAATGACAAGGAAAAAGAGAGCACCTGAACTGATTATAACTACTTGCTATATGTGACTGCTAACTTCATAATAGTTTGGTCAAGCATTCTAATAAATATCTTGCTTACTAGCCACATCACATCTTGTGCCCATCACTTGTAAGAAAGCTTCATTCATATTATGCTGCTGGCTAAATAGTCCCTAAGAAATTAATTTGGGTTTTAAAAAGACAGATGATGCCAGCTGCAGTGCCTTCCCCCACCCTCACTCCACAATTTGAAAGCTCATCTGACCTGGAAAATTGAATCACAAAAATATAGCTAATTTCTGAGCATCCATGGACTGATGAGCCAGTAAGTGGAGCATCACACCAGTTTCTTCTCTTTTAGCCATTTTGCTTTTAAAAAACTCTTGGAGAAATGCGAAAGAAAAGCAAGGGCAAAAAACTATTATTTTTTTTAATTTAAAAATATCACTCTGAATTCTGCTTTTAAGAGAAGCACATTGAAATAGTTAAAGGTAATGGAGCATCATGTAAGTAAAAATACTGGTTTAGAAAAACAATGTGTATATACACGTGTGTGTGTGTGTGTGTGTGTGTGTGTGTGTGTGTGTAAGAGAGAGAAGGAGAGGGAAGAACAGAGAGAAAATGAATATGATAAAGCAAATGTAGTAAAATGCAAACACTGGGGAAAGTAGGTGAAGGGTAACAGGACTTTTCTTTGTACTATTCTTGCAACTTTTCTAGAAGTCTGAAATTATGTCAATCTTAAAAAGTATGCACCCTGGATGAAGCATGATATACTTAACTTTATTTTCATTCTGCTTTGTGACAATCCCAAGACATAATAAGCAGATTTAGACAGTATTATTCGAGTCCTTTGCTAATCCATTCATAGGTTGGTGGTGGTGATGCAGGGTACAGATCAGAAGTGACCCCAAGAGAGGGAGGGGTGGAGGGATAGAGAAGGGAGGGAGAGGAGAGAAGACAAGGGACAAGTATCCTTAGCCTATTTTGCAGCTGAGTTTAGAGGAGGTAACAGATTCTCCAGAGTAGAGGGAAGCTAAGGAAAGGGGGATGGAGGTAGGGTGGGGAAACCAAACTGCCAACATTCTAGCCTCTTCTCAATCTGGTGTTCATAACACGCATTATACATTTGTGGTTCACAGCACCATCCATTTCCCCGAATAAGATATATTTTTTCATCTGCAGCAATGTAGGGGTAATAACAAAAACCAGGGACTCTTCCAGTTAAAACCTATGAGCAACACTAAGGTTTGTTTCCTCCTCTGCCTGTTATTTCCACAACTACTGTCAACTGCATGAGACAACAGAGATAATAAAACTGTAGTCATTTGATAGGGGAAAAAAAAGTCTGTAGGGTCATGCAGAAAATATGTTCTTATGGAAAAAGACCAGACAACTTCCTGCTGCTAAAGGAAAGCTACAACTAATACTTGAATTTCTTACACTATGCCACGTATTTATGAGTATTATCTCCTTTTGTGTCTACAGTTGAGAAAATGCAACATGGCTTAAAAAGACCTTTTGTCAAAAATATCACACAATGAGGATGCTGTTATGCCATTAAAATTGGAATTTTCCTCTGTACTTGATTTTCTTCCCTTGGTAACATACAGGCCAGGCAAGGTGCCTTCTGGCTATACTCTTTGCTTTGTAGAAGCTTCAGAGACTGCTAAACCCAGAGCTCTCTCCTGAGGGGTTCCTTGAGAAAGGACTGGCCCCATGCACAGCTCAGCTGCTGGGATCAGGGCTCGGCGCTGGGCCCAGAGCAATCTACAGTCAGTCCGCAGCTTATGGAGTGACTGACACAACAACCTAGCTCAAAGCTTTGCTTTCTGCTTCATGAGGATGCCTGCACCAATCACAGCTGCCCCTGAGGAGGGCTAGAATCTGAGGAAAAGAGCTCACTGATAGACTGTCCTGGAAATAGAGGGACGAAGGGAAAGGACAATAGGCAGCCTTCACAAATAAGCAGAAATGGGCCAGCAGAAGCCATGAGATGAAGAAAAGAGGAAAGCATTAGCAGAGGCATAGCCGGGGGGGTGGGGGGGTGGGGGGGAGTGAGCCACCATAACATCGCAGCACGGAGGACAGCAAGAGCAGGCTGCCACGGCACGAGCCGTCACCTGAGCTGAGACGGCGGTTAAGGTGGTAGACAAAGTAAGGTTCGCCTTGGATTCAAATAACACCCAGTCTTTGTGAGGCCTATCTGTGCAGCTACATAGGTGGTCAGCCTTGTTCTGCCTGATTTCCCAAAGCAACCTCAACAAAGACCACTGCCAACTGAAGAAACCCGCTCGTGTCTGCTTCCCCTGTAAGATTCCGACACCCACTCCCTCGTGGTCTCTCCTGTCCCCACTGCACAGTCCTTCCTGTCATTCTCAATGTTCTGTCTCTGTCCCTCTCATTCTGCCATATGTCTTCTCATTTGAAGGCGTCCCTTCCTTACATGTTTCAAGCTTCTCTTAGACACCTATCATCTAGAACTGAAACATATTTTTAGTGACTGACTGCCATTTCATTTTCCTGGTTGTTTTTTTACGTGGCAGGCAGAGGAAATGTGCTTCCCCGGTGCCATCCAGGAGAGTGTTCTGTGACGCTGGAGAGGTTCTGTATCTGCCCTGTCCCCAGTATGAGGCCAGGAGTCATGTGGAGCTAATAAGCACTTGAGATGGGTTTCTGCTGTCGATGAAACAAAATTCGAATTTAATTTTAATTAATTAAAAATTAAATTGAAAGAGCCACATGTGGCCAGTGGGTTACCATGTTGGGGAGCATAACTGCACTATTCTTCCTTAAAAGAATAGGGAAGGGAAGGGATGGATTTTCCTAGTCTGTCTTGATATCCAGTCCTGACTTAAATAAGTTGATTATTTTACTTCACGAACATACAGTTCTTGAATATTTACTGAAGATTTCATAATATGTGGTTCAAGGGCTACCTGCATTAATATCTTTGGGGTCCTTCAAAGTGCAGATTCATGGGCCCCAGGAACCTGCAGTTTCAAAAACTCCCCAGGGCGTGAGAACACCTGCCTTACTGAATGTTCAGCTAATGATGCCAGAGGGTCTTTCTTACCCCTGTACTCAGCAAAAGGAGAAGACAGAGTGACCATGCAGTTCCTGTCTCAATTCAGAGTGCCTGGAAAATTAAGCTCAGCACAGGGGCATGTTTGGGATTGCTGTACACAAGTACAAGTGCTACAAATGGATGTGCTAGTTAATAACTTCTGGTCTTTCTTTGGGAAAAATGTCAATGCATATTTTAAGGCCTTCTCAGACTTTAGGATGGCCTTATCCTTCAATGCAATCTCTGAAAGCCTTAGTCTACTAACATCTTTCGAGGACGACAACACGAAGGAAGCACATTATTTTGATCACCCGGTGGCACTCACCCCATTTTTAACTTAGGTGCAGGGAGTTTTCTTTTCATTTAATTTGGTTATAAGACTCTGAAACCAAAATGCTTTCTGCTGCAAAGAAAAATGCTTCTCATTAGCTTTTCCACTAAGGCCACTTTGGCAAATCCAGTATTATTAACTAAATAATTGAAGTGACCTTAATATGCACATTTAGAAACAACTTGACACTGAGGTATAGGAGGAAAGTTAGGACTTAGAACAGCTCTCCATCATCTCAAAAAGAGAAGTGATGAAATGCAGTTTTCCCCTTGACTCTGTGCAACTCCCCAGAGACAAGTGGCTGAAATGCTAGATTACAGTTTTAGCTTCGTTGGGTCCTCAACCTCTTTCCCACCCCTCTTCTTCCCAGTCTCTCTGGGCTTTACTGTAGAGAGCCCAGAATTGGGACATTTGAGAACAACTAAACATGCCACAGCTTGCTCTAACAGTTAATTACTTCATCAATGACAAAATCAAAATCTAGGGAATTACACGTCCTTCTGTATAAATACTCTTCTTTATGTAGACTTTTTGCTCTGTCGTAGCTACAATATAGATATTCATATTCAGCTACTGGTCAGAGTAAGCTCCATGCCCAAGTGTACAGGCGAGATTATTTGATCTCTAAGACGCCTCATTTGAGTAAAATTAAAAACCCACAAAGGTGAGAAATTAAAATGAAAGAAAACTCTTAGAATCCAACTTCCTGCAGCTTTTCTGAGAAAAGAAAAACTTGGATGTTTCCTCAATATAACGTTGACTCGAGCTGAGGTATTTGGATTTGGAAGAAAGCAGCAGAAAGGATACTATTAAGAGACTCAAAGGTTGATGTAAAAAGGAGAACACTCTAAGAGAACATATTTGTATTATTATCAAATAATTCTAGCGGAGAGTCTGTATAACCTTAAATCTAGCTCAAAAAAATCTACCTCAAAGAAAATACATTTTCATAAAAGCCTTATACCGGGATGACTGCTGTTCCGACACCTCCTTACAAACCTCTTTTTAATTAGCAATGCCCGAGACCTTACAGGCAGGGTTTCTGTCCAGTCAGCTTGAATTGATTTTGCAAGGAGAAGCTGACCTGAAGCCCCTTCTAGCAGCTTCGATTGGCTAGGTAGGCTCAGGCAGTACAAATGACGTCCACCTTTGCTTTTGTTTTACTGAATTGGCTGTGGGATTTCTAAAGCCAGGCTCCCTCATTATGGTAACACAGCTTAAATATTTTAAAAAAGTATACGCTACAAAGCTCCTGAATTGAAAACTATTCTCAGAACCAGGAGGTAACTCAGCCCACTCTTTGCTTGACCAGGTGAAATTCAGAATCGGAATACAAACACTATGGAGGGAGCAAACCTGTGCTTCTAGGTAACTTTGTATCCAAGAGGGAGAAATAACCTGAAGAAGGAAGAATCCTACTCTTCAGTACTGAGCAGAGAGTCTATCAGTAACATTTTCTGACTGGCATTTATACAGCATGTTTTACCTGGGGATCTTTCATTTCCATCATTTGAAAACCACCACGTATTCCCAAGAGCCCAAAATAGGTCCCCACACTGAAGTAGGCAACAGTGAAGTCCCCCACACAGCTCAAGGTTTTGGCAAATCACCCTCAAGACAAGGGGGGCAGTTTCATTTGTTCTTTTTGCCATGTCTGTTTGCATATTTCCTATTAAGAAGGAGAAGAAGGAAGAGGGGTTCTTGCAATGCTGTCTATATCCTTCGATTCACTGAAACATTTAATTACTGAATATCCACATGAGCAAGGCACACATATGGGCTAGCAAATAAAAAGCCTTCCCCACAAAAAAAAGTGTGTTCTCTATTTGCTTCAGAGTTAGGTTACATTAAACAGAAAGATATATGTAGGCATAAAATTCCAAAAAAAACCCCAGACATTTACATCTGGCAATAAAGACACACAGCCTTTTTAGAAGTGGCTGTCTTCTCTTGTTTCTGCGAAGCATGTGTGACTACAACAGAAGACATGCTCGAGATGGCCATGTTCACAGGACGCTTTCTAATTTGGTTAGAAATTGCCGCAGAAGAGCAGAGGTCAAGGAATCGAACAGGAAAAAAGAAAAGCCTCATCATCATGATGAGGTCTGATACTAGAGGCCAGGGAGGAATCAAAAGTGGGCTAAGTAGCCCACACAGCAGTGGAGCTAAATGAGGGAGTATGTGTCCTTTCCTAGGGAAGCAGCCACGATTCAGTTAGACACACAAAATTCTGGCAGGAACATGAGTGAGCCCAGTATTGCCAGAGTTGCTGATTAAAAAAAAAAAAAAAAAAAAAAAAAAAGCCAAGAGTCCAGACTTTGTGTAAAATCTCTCCATTTTAAAATAAGAGCAACTGGCGGCGCCTGGGTGGCTCAGTTGGTTAAGCCACTGCCTTCGGCCCAGGTCATGATCCCGGAGACCCGGGATCGAGCCCCACATCGGGCTTCCTGCTCAGCAGGAAGCCTGCTTCTCCCTCTCTCACTCCCCCTGCTTGTGTTCCCTCTCTAGCTGTGTTTCTCTCTGTCAAATAAATAAAAAAATCTTTAAAA
>PITA01005662.1:0-73964 GCA_004023965.1 Spilogale gracilis | reverse complement strand
ATGTGAAAATATGACTGACGACTCTCCTCAGGAGTCTGTGCTGAATGCTCTAACGAACACAAGAGACTCACAGGACACGCAGGGGGAAAAAGGAATCTGAAATATTCTATTTAAAAGATCCATTCAGTGTCTATTCATTATTACTTTCCAGGCAAAGTAGGTCAACTTACCTGTGCTTTCTTGAGAATGCAGTGCTCATCAGTGCTTGCTATTTGATAGACTTTTGCCATAACTATTGTTTTTCCCGAAGGCCCGCATGCTTTCTCCAGCTTCTGGCTGTAATCTTACATTTGGGACGGTAAAAATAGAAGACACTGTGGACAGAATAAAGAGTTTCCATTTATATATTAATAGATTATTCATATCTTTACTAGTAAACATGGAGACTGAGATGCAATTCCGATGTCCAGTCCATAAAACATTGAGGTATGTGTTGGTTTCTGAAATGTCAAGTGGTTAATAGCCACAGACACGTCAACAAAGATTTGTACACACATATGACAGCATGTGTCTGCCTTCCCTTCAGAACCACAGGGCGGTTGATACTCATGCTCAGATTTCTCTGATCTAGAACAATGAACTTGGGTTGGAAACAACTTATCTTGCACTTCTTTGATGCCATTCTTTCATTCGTTCACTGGAGAAAATATTTATGGAGCCCCACACTGTTCCCCACACTATTTTGGAATCCTGTAGTGTATAAACCAGAATGAAAAGAAATCCCTTTGGGGATTCCATTTGGGGGAGACTAAACAAACAAATATATGAACTAGCAAAGAGTGTTATGAAGAAAAACTGGAAATGCTGGGGTGGAGGAAGGTCAGTGAAGAGTTTCTTTTCTCTTCTTCTTTTTTTAAGTAGGCTCCACACCTAGCATGGAGCCCAGTGTGGGGCCTGAACTCTTGATCAAGACCTGAGCTGAAATCAAGAGTCGAATGCTCAACCAACTGGGCCACCCAGCTTGCCCCTAGGGCTTTCTTGATAACGTACATTTGAGCAGAGACCCAAAGAGGTGAGAATGCAAGCCAGGCAAAATCTAGAGGAAGAGCAAGCACAAATGATAGCAAGAGGAAACAGCAAGGGCTGACACCAAGGAGCAAGACCATAGGACGCAAAACGAAGGCTGTTGTAAAATCCAGGTGAAAGAGGACAGGGAGTGACGTGGGTGACAGAGGTGAAGACGTGAGGAATGGTGTCCCCTCGATCTACTTGTAAGGGAGCACCAAGAGGGTCCGTGGAAGAACTGGGGTTGAGTGTGACAAAACAAGAGGCATGGAGGACAGCCTCCATCAGTGGGAAAAATGATGCTGCCATTTATTGACAAGGGGGAAGGGACAGAAGAAGCAAGTGTAGGGGGAAAGATCAATTCAGTTTTGGTGATATTAAGATTTTGAGATACCAACTAGAGGGCCAAATGGAGATGCTGAATAGTCAGCTGAATATGCAAGTCTAGAGTCACAGAAGGTGGGATTGGAGATGGAAGTCTGGAAACCGTCAATGTATAGATGGTATTGAAAATCATGAGACTGAAAGAGATTGTGGAGGCTCTGAGGAGTGTATGTGGAGAGAAAGACCTGAGGATTATATGCTGGAGCACTCTCCGAGTTAGAGGGCTGGCACATGAGGAGAAATCCACAAAGAAGTCTGAAGAGGAGAGTTTAGGGAAGCAAAAGGAAAGCCCTGGGAGAGTCCCGTCCTGGAATCCAAGAGAAGGAAATGTTGCTAGGAAGCAATAGTAGATAGTTGTGTTGAATTCTGTTGATGGATTTAGATGAAGGCTGGGGAAAAACCAATGGACACAGACCTTGAGAACAGCCTGGAGCCTTGCTCATGAAAGCCTCGTTAAAAAGCACTCACGAGCGAATGGAAGCGTAGGAACAGGAAGGAGAACGTATGTGTGAACCGGGTGTGTTGTTTTGTTTTTAAGAAGACAGTGAGGGGCTATATTAATGGCTATAATGTTGTTTTAGGATAATATATAGGGTGTATACAGGAATGAGCAGGAAAACTTACAAACATCAGAGCTGGAAAGGTCCTGAGGGATCACTGTGTGTCTAAATGAGAAATCAGGAATGCACGGAGACCAGGTGGCCCGGCTAGCTCCCAGGGGAGCTGCAGCTAGACTCCAGGCGGTCTGATTCCCAGCTCGCTGCTCTTCGCACGGCACCAACTGGTTGGCCTTCTTTTACCACAGATCCAAGAGTTTTGTGAATTAGCAAATGAATGTAATAAAATCAAGGACTCTGCGCTATGAAGTGTATTTTGTTCATTTACTTTGACAAGGGTAGTTCAGCTTCAATAATTTATGTAACTTGATAGTATACACAGGAGAATGTCCTGTGGTGTATTTGGGAAAAGTAATGAATTTCTTCTAAATCAGTCCTCCATTTACTTCCCAGCAATTAAATTTCTGTGAAGAAGTGGGGCAAGGCTGTTGGGGTTTCAGAACAGAGGGAGAAGGACAGGTTGCCACCAGAACGAGCCAGCTTTGCCTACCAGATCCCCCAGTATCACTATTCTGGCTTGATGAATATGTAATTCCCCCATTGGTGGCACACTAACACATCACTCAAAATTTTGGTATTATGTATACTAGTGAGATTTTAAGGGACGGTTAAGTAAAGATACTACATTGTTAAATGCTCTTCCAAAGCAAAGAAAAGTCTAACATAGGATACAACCTCATTTTTATACGAATTCACAGAACCGCAGTGCTTTGTGTAACCAGGATTCTAACGATACTCTTCTCACAGAGTCAGATATATTATAGTAGGCCAAGGGGTGCTTGGCTGGCTCAGTTGTTAAGCGTCTGTCTTTGGCAGGGGACTCCAGGGGACTTGGAAATCTTTTAAATCAATCAATCAATCAACAAACTAGGCCAAGAAGGCTCAAGCCCACTTTTAGTTTATTTTTGTCCCAATTTTCTCCTTTTAACTTGGTTTTGCCTTCTGTTTGCATATGTGTTTTCCTTTTGTGGACATTCTTCTAAAAAAAGTGCTATAAACAATCTTTAAGAATGTAAACACTATGGACTGAATTGCGTTCCTCCCAAATTCATACGTTGAAACCTTTATCCCCAATGTGATGGTATTTGGAGATGGAGTCTTTGGGTAGTAATAAGAGTTCGGGGAGGTTGTGAGGATGGGGCCCACATGATGAGATTAGGGGCTTTCTCTTTTTTCTTTTTTTAAAAGATTTTATTTATTTATTTGACAGAGAAAAACACAGCGAGAGAGGGAACACAAGCAGGGAGAGTGAGAGAGGGAGAAGCAGGCTTCCCATGGAGCAGGGAGCCCGATGTGGGGCTCGATCCCGGAACTCCGGGATCATGATCCAAGTCAAAGGCAGTCACTTAACCAACTGAGCCACCCAGGTGCCCCTCGGGGCTTTCTAAGAAGAGGGAGGAGGAGAGACTACTCTCTCTGCCTGTGAGGATGTAGCTAGGTGGCTTTCTGCAAGCCAGAGAGAGGCTTCACTGGGAACAAAAAGTGCCAGTACCTCCATCTCGGACATCCTAGCTTCCAGAACTAAGAGAAATAAATGCTGGTTGTTTAAGCCACCACAGGCTAAGGTATATGTTGTTATAGCAGCCTGGGCAGGCTAATACAGTGAGGTTCCCGGATTTGATGAATCTAAACCAGTCCTTGGTTGCTTAAGACAATCTATTTCTTTATTCATTCATTCATTCACTCATTATTTTTAAGACCATCCATTTACTGGCTCTGCAGCACATCTCCCCAGGTGAGCCTCCTTCCAAATCTTCTTGTTACGGGACCCTCGCTGCTGCCGTTTGCCAGGTGGTGAACTTTATCAGACTCCATACTAATGGAGAACTTAATTTGAATTATTTTTAAATATAGTCTGCATATATTTATATATTATATAGTATAGTCTAGATAACAGAGTCCCCGGAAGAAGTTCTTTCACCTACAAGAGCTGGTTCCCAAAGTTTCCGCAGTCTAGGAATTTTGTTTTGTAAACATGTTGACAGGGACTACCACATTGTTCTAACTGGAAATGACTACAGTATTTAATACCGGGATTGTCCTTTCTTGGGGCTGGATTTATGCTTCATAATGATTATCTGTTAGGTACAGAAATAGCATTTCTGCAACTCGAAATTGTTACCGGAGGCATTTAGCAGAATCTTGCTTTAAAAATATAATGATTTTTCATCTTTATTCTCCCCCCCCTTCAAAAGGTTTCACTGCTCCTGATGTTTAACGTTAATGCAGAGACGTGTTTCTGCCAATGAATATCGCCTTATGGTTATGCTTCTGCAAATAGCCTGCTGTGAGCTGATAAAGGGATTAATGCAGCCAAAATTCTTAATCTGTGAAATTACAAATTAAATTCTCATATTAAAAATACCACCCTGAGGTATTTTTTGTGGTTTTAATTCCCCTCTGGTGTTCTGCATACATTGTACTTGTTAATGACGGGGAGAAGGCTGTCTCCGGCGGCAGCCTGCTGCCGAGTGATAATGTGTAGGCATTTACTTACTGATAGAAACTGGATTTAACTACTGGCTGATAAACTAAGTGGCAAGTGGGTAATAAGTCCATATTAACAGAAAAGTACTACGACAGAATTCAGAATTCGGAGACCATCAAAATCCTGGCTTCAACTCAATCATGGAGTCAGATGGGATTGAGATGTCACCAAGAGGAGTGATACAAAGTTACACGTTCTACTAAATGGGAAAACAAACCATATGTTTGAATTTGATGAGCCATAAACTATGAGCCCATTTGTATCTTTTTTTTTCTAGTATAGAAAGATGTCACTGATTCATGATTTGTCTACAGAAATTTCATCTTAAAAAAAAAATGGGAAGAGCTGTCATAATGGTCAGTGGGTAGACTTTTAGAAGGAAAGTAGGGCAGAATACAGAATAAATAATGGTTGAGAATACAGAAAACATTAAAGAAGATTTACTGAGCAAAAGGGGGAGTTGTGAGTAGTGGATTAATATAATTAATATAGATCTAGACAGTTCAGGATAAAAAGAAATTCAAATTAAATGTGGGATATCAAAAAAGGTTTAGGGTAGAAATAGGCAAGAGGAGTTGTTACTTGGGACTTAGCTACAAAATAAAGAGTTCCTGCTGTCAAGGAGAATCTAATGCTACAATGGGGGAAAAGCCTAAAGTCGAAGAGATTAAAGAAATAACTTTCTGTATGTCTATAGTGTGCACCCAAGGATTAATAAACATAGTATAAGTACCTATTCATGTAGACAGTGTATTAATTTTTAAGGTAGTCAGAAAAGAATATGAGAAGGAATATTTCCAATTGGCATTTGGAAAGAACGCATCACCATTGAACAAAAATGTTCTTACTGCAATAGTGTCTTGCAAAATTTCACAAGAATTCTGTTTCACACTTTGGAAGAAAGAACCATAAATCTCCCAAATATTTAAAATGTAATTGAAAAAGCCTGTGTAAACATGAATGCTTTTGTAAAAACAAAACAAAAACCCACCCAGGAATGTGTTTGGTTTTAAAAGATCCAGAGAAGTAGCTGAAACGAATTACAAGTCTTCGGTTCTTACATGTCAATTCAGTGCATTAGCCAATTGACAACTCTGCTCGTCAGCTCACTGCATAGCAGCCCTTTTTAACGTTATTGTTACAACCAAGATGGTCTCTGAGAATCAAACAAAAATGAATCATTTCTCCTCTGTGTACTGCAGCCAGTTAAAAAGTACGGCATGCATAAAGCACTAAATATGTAAATCATATTTTCCTTTTCCTTGATGACTGCTCAGATCATTCCTTTGGACACACACATAATCAAATACAAAGACATGCAGTTGCAGACTGCAGAGCAGAGATAGCAAAAAAGGAATCCATTTTCTTCCTCTGTCTGGAAAGCTAGCAACCGAATGGCAGGATTCCACTAAATACATACACACATGACCCTTTTTCCCTCATTCCCTCTGTCTCCCTGGCTCTCCCCCCACCCCCATCTACAGATCCACGCACATATATATGTGTACATGTAATACATATGCAAACATACATATCTTACATATGCACATATAAAAACATATGAATCCTCCCACAAGTACGTTACAGAGATGCTAAAATGATATGCCTGCTTTGACTGGATGTCTCAGATTTGTCATACTCACTATCGTTCAGTTCCCATAGCCGTGGGGGCAGGTCACTAAAATACTCATGGCTCAAGGCAGCCTGTGCTGATAGTCTGTTCTTTGGGGAACACTGCAGGAGCTTGGAGGCCAGATCCTCTGCATAATTCACATAGCTGAGCCTGAAAACACAAGCGAAAAAGAGAAGTCAGACCAAACAAGAAAATCCACTAAATAAGACATAAAGCTCACCCAATTTTTCTGGACCTATTTATCCTTGGCTAAAGCTGAGTTAAATTACCTGCTGAAAATAAACAGAAGCAGAATTCACTTTGGTTCTTAGAGCATCTGTTAATTGAAACTAGCTTTTACTCTTGATACACTCATCTCACTGATTTAAAATATTTCTACTACAAGCAAAAGATAGATACTTTCAGGACAGAACAAGGTCCCGAGGTAGAAAATTTCAGGAGATAATTTATCAAATAGTTACCAGAATTTGTTCAGAGAATTTATCTATTGCATACACATCTGGATACATTTATAGGAAAACTAATACAAAATAACAAGGAGAATTAAAATAAAACTACTATTAAGTTCTCTAGTTACTAAAGTTACTTTTCTTGTAAGAATTTACATTTTTGTACATTGAATATAAAATTATTGGCATAAGTACCCTGTCAAATAGCAGCAATCATGATATTAACATGCAGGTTAACGAAGGGAATGTATATAACCCATATGGGGCTGAATTAATTCAAGATGGCCATTAAAACAATAGCAGGTAGGAAATATGTAGATAGCAAATATGGAATTACGAAAAAAAGCAGAGAAGTTTCATCTCCCATGTGGTACGACTTTCAAATGCATACCAGATCACATAGTCTAGCCCAGCCTTGCTTCTCGTGGAATCTATTTCACGGCTCAGTACAATCAAGCCCATATAACTAACATCAACATGATAATAAAAGTATACCTGATAACAGCTGCCACTTATGGGTAGTTGAATATGTGTCAGACACCTTCCTAGGCACTTTCCACACACATATTTACTTTGTCTGACAAGGGAACTCTGTCTCCACCTAATGGCAGTGCAAGCTAAGTGGGAGTCGGAGAAAGGCGCGGATTGCTCAATTAGCAGCCTGAGTGGATTTAAACCCATCTAGAATTACTTGACTCTAAAATGATCTGCATTTCTTACACTCAGATAATTTCCAAAGGCAACCCGTGGAATCCTGAGTTTCTGCAACGAGCTACAATAAGGACAGTGACTCTCAGAGAGAGCCAGAGAGTATGGAGGCAAGTTCTATCTGCTGGTGAGTATTTTTTCAAAACTCTTGAAGCCACCAAATGCACCAATAAACTTCCCTCAATAACCAACACTGTACTCAAGCCGCTCTTCAGCACTGACTTAAAATTGCTACGGAGCAAGGGAGGACTGGAAGCGAGGAAGAGGAAAACAGGTAATGAACTTGGGTAGAGGAAGTAACACAGAAGGAGCAAAGAAAAATACGACTCTGAAGACCCCACCTGCGAGGTCTCTCTAGGTCTTCATACATGAAGGTCTCACAGAGAGGGGTTTGGTATTTGGTTGATGTGGTGGCAGTTTTAAAAACAAACAAACAAACAAAACCAGAAACTGATCTATGGATTGGTTTTAAATGTCTTCTGCCTGGCAAAGACAAAACTGTCCACAGGAAAAGGAGGCATTCTCAAAATTCTCTAGTTTTCTTTTCCCCTTCTTTTTCATAAGAGGGGCCAAGGCCATTCAAATCATTGCCGCCTCTTCCTAAGACTCCCATTATTAAAAACTTTTCATTCACATCTTTTAAAATACCAGATGCATAGTTTGAGAGAGGGAGATTTCAAGGTAAAAGGTGCACTTATATCGAATGTACAGTTTTTATATATAATCATGGTGAACATGATCGTTGGTATCACAGCTCTGACGAAAGAGAACTCCAGCGCCAGGCTGAGCTTAGAGTTGAGTTACAGGCTTGATTCTGTACAAGTGATGAGCCATCTTATGTCTGCAGTCCCTCCGGCTCCAATGAGCCACAAATCACACTCGGTAGGGTTGCTGATTCCATTCCTACCAAATATAAGAAATCAACCAATAGAAGACAATCTCATTTCTCCTCTCCCCAAATGACCAACGTCAAATTTTAATGTTGATGAAATAATCAAATGCTTATCTGTGATATTCAGGTTACATAGAAATATTTTAATTATCATATAATTTTAATTTAGAAAGTCTTATTTCCTCACTTGCATTTCAAGAACCACTTTTATTCCAACTCTCCACATTTTCAACAGCAGAATCTTTGTCATCACCAGAACCACTTTTAGAGTTCATCCAAGTTGTTTGAGATTGGACACTTCCAGGATATCTTTTTTGGACATTTTATCCCAAAGCACAAGTGCATTTTATCAGAATGTTAGAGTAATTGTGGTTATTTTCAAACTCTCCTTGTGATGATCTATTTAAAAACCTTGCCTTGTAATTTCATTAATTTTTGTTTTATATATTCTAAAGCTGGGTAATTCAATGTATAACAGTTTAGCACTTTTATCTTTTCCTGATAAATTTAGTCTTCAATCTCTCTGTAGCAACCTTCTTTATTTTTAGTAAGGCTTTTGGGCTAAAATTCATTTTTTCTTATATTAATTTAAGGACCTCAGCTTTCTTTTGTTTGGTACTTGCCTGGTATACCTTTGTCATCCTCTTACCTTTAATGTTTCATATCCATAATTTTAAGGTCTCTTTCACAAATATTATATGGCTGGATTTAATATTTCTCCAAGGAGAAAATTTAGTATACTTACATATTGTGATTACTGATATGTTTGGAATTACTGCTAACATCTTAATACTGCATTCTATTTTATCCTTCTTTATCTTTTTTCTCTTTTCTTTCCTTTTTTTAAATTGAATTTTAGAATCAAACATTTCCATCTTCTGTTTCAGAACTTATAAATTATATCTCCATCTGTTTAATGCTTACTTTTAACTTTTTCTTTCTTTTTTCCATTTCAATAGTTCTTTAAATGTTTAAATTCTTGCACTAAGTTTTTACAAGCTGATGGACACTGACAAATTATTCTTCCCAAAGCTCTAGAACCATACATTCCAGAAATTATAAATACATGAGTGAACACTGATACACAATACCACCTTATTAATTATATAAGACAAATTATCAAGTATAAAATAAAGTTACACAGATCAACAGGAAAATAAAACATTAGACACCTACTCAATTCATTAGCAGAAACTAACTTCTCTTTTTGCAAGAAGGATTGCAAGAGAAGGAAAAAATTCACAGTTCTATCAACAGTAGTGGGCAAAAAACTTCCAATAAAAATAGGAAAAAAATGACAATTTCCAGAAATTTTATGATTAAGAATTATTTAAGCTACAAAAACAAAGCATGTATATCTTAAAAACAAACATTTACTAATGGGCATATTCAATACACCCTACACAAGACAAGCCTGACATTTTGCTAAAAGTACTAATAGCTCACTCCCACATTTTCCCACCCTCTCTTTTAACTTGCACCTCAAAGTGCAAACATTCAATTAACTAAGATGTTTTTGTCTGGAGACGTTAAAGATATGTGCTTCTGTTACAATGTGGATTTTACATGAACCTTTCAACCAGAGGTTTGTGATTTTCACAATGGAGGTTTTCATAATAGCACAACATGAGATTTATAGAAAGACATTTAAAAAAAATCATTATCAGTCTTGGCTAAAAGCCAACAAAATCAGTGGTTACACAAACCTGATGCATACTGTTTTAAATGTGAGAGATACAAACATAAGATAGCCATCCAGGTCCTACTATCAATGTCTGAAAGGACTGAAGGGATAAACCACAGAAGAGCTACACTGTTTTTGACAGTGTCTGGATTTTAATTCCATATGACATTAAAAATGTAAGTATGGTGGCTGGGTATTTTGGCACCCAATCTTTTAAATTTTTTTACATATTGCTAAGATTCTGGCATGTGAATAGATTTGAGGAAGACTTTCAACTCAAAACTGCATGCTTCCTGGAAAGGTCAATTGATAAAACTGATAAGCACGTTTTAAATGCTCAACAGCAAGCATCTTTTGCTAAGTTTCCAAACAGACCGATGATAATCCAAACACAGAGGCTGCAATTCTGCCAAGCTTGAGGCCTAATAGAACTGCTTATCAGTACTCCTATGAAAGCTTCATTACGCTTCCCATTCGCCAAGCCTACGTGTCGGCTAACATGGATGATAAAGCGGGTCCTGTCTTGAGCTCCGTTTCTGAGACAGAAGCATCAGGCAGCCCAGTTTTCTTGACTGTAACAGCAGTTTCTATGACTACTGGTAAATATGATGCAGCTGGAGTTTAGGACTAGAGCTGCTTGCTTTTAAAAGCTCTAGTCCACTTTGTCTTCTAAGTTTTCCTGCATCTTTAGATTTCATGCCACCTTTCATTAATGCTAGGACAACAAGTATTAGAGCTCTCCCAAGACATGTAACACGATGACAGCGACACAACAACCAGGTTCTTGAAGAAACTTCGTCTGCCCAAGACATAACCGGTCACCAGCCTGGCTGGATGGTAGCATACCACGCCAAATGGTCAAGCCGGAACCTAGACGCCTTCTTTCTCCGCAAGAGCAGTGGGGTAAAGTTGTTTCACGTGTTCTTTCTATTGCGGTAATGCCACAGTTTTTAAGTTCCTCTGTAAATCTGGGGTTACACTGGTTAGACTGTCCTGTGTATGACTTCACAGAATTGGTCAGTTCATCTGAGCCATATTTAAACACTCAAAAGGGTGATGAAAGAATTGAAAGAAAAATGGATACAGAAGACCGAACTGAGGTGAAGAAGCTATAGTCTACCTCGATATGCTACACGTGTAAGCCTCGGTGCTTTGAGCGAGAAGTTGGGAGTAACGGGAAACAAAATGAACCCCCAGCAAGCCGAAGCCACACTTCACTCCAGTAATGAGGTAAGAGAAAGGAAGCTCCCCCAGGTTTAGCCCATCTAGGTCAGAATGCTTGTAAAATGCTTTCCTGATTTTAATTCCACCCTCCTGTGTCCTAGTTAAACCCTCTTATGGAGCTTCTAGGTGGAATAGTAATGAATTTCTATAGTTCACTTGTTGTACAGAATTTATGCTGTGTTCCTCACAAGAGTCTCCACTGCCCTTCAGAAACCTAAGAGCTATGTGACCGAGAACACCATAGAACCTCGCAATCCACAACCAGGTGTGTCCTCTTTTGGGGTCACTTGGTTTCGTTCCATTTTGTTTCTTTGCTTTTACCATCAAAGGTATAAGAAGAAATTTCCACACTTTGTACCCTCCCCCTCAGCTCTCCAAGTGGATGGCTCCTTAACTTTTTAACATTTCACTTTAACTTTTTAGAGTTAAACCTTCCCACTGAACAATACAAAAACATTAGAACACTTCTCTTGATACCAGTCCTATCTCTCATGCAGTATTGTCTCATATTTTATTCCTGTTTTTGCTGCTTTTTCTTTCTTTCTTTATTTATTTTGAGGAGGGGAGGGGCGGACGGAGAGGGAGAAAGGGAATCTTGAGCAGGCTCTGACATGGGCCCACATCTCATGATGCTGAGATCATGACCCAACCCTTACTGACTGACCCACCCAGGCGCCCCTATTTTCTGTGCTTTTTATAAAACACATATTAAATGTTGCTATGGTTATTTTTATTTACATTTACCCGTGTTTATTATTTATTTCTTCACCTTTCTTCTCAGGTTTCAGATGTTCCTTCTCTCTTTAGTTTTTTTGTACCTGAAATACAAACTTCAGAAGTTCTCCATAACAAAAGAATACAGTGGCAAATACAGTTTTGTCTTCATAGAGGATAACAGTTTGTCTGGGGATAGAATTGTAGGTTCAAAGTCCTTTCTCTTAACCCTGAAGATATTATTTCACAGGCCTCTATTGTTACTGTCGTTAACTCTTCTCTTTCTCCTTTTACAACTGTAATGTAATGTGTATTTTTATTTAACCTGCTTGGTATTCAGCGCTTCCTGAATGTGAGGCATCATGTCTTTCAAAAATTTGGGGGAAAATCTCAGCCATTACTTTTCGATATTGCCTATCCCCATTTTCTATCTTCTCTCATTTTGTAACCACAACCATCTTATTAATGCCATCTTATTAAATTTTCCATGTTTTTACTTGTTCTTTCATCTTTTCCATCTGTCGCTCCCTGTGCTCTCCATAGTGGGTAATTACTTCAGCCCTATCTTCCAGTTCAACTAATTCCCTAATCAGCTGAATTAATATACTGTTTCCCCTGTTCGTTTTGTTTTTGTAAGTTCTTTTTAAGTCTTTGACAAGTTTGTGTGTCCAATTTGATGGTTTCTTGTTCAAGCTTTAGATTAGGTTTTTTTTTTTTCTTTACAGCATTTTAAATACAGTAATGCTCTATGTCTTATACTTTCAAATATCTGAAATTCTGGGTAAGGGGGGGTGAGTCCAATTTTGTTGTTGCTTTTGCTACTGACCCTTGCTCACAGTGACTTTTTCTCAGACGTTTTACAATTCTGGATTGCGAGCTCATGCTTGGCTAATGTTAATGTGTGGGAATTCTGATAGGCCTGGGTTAAGAATATCTTTTTCCCCAGGGATTTTCTTTTGCTTCTGTCAGGAGTTCTGGGGCTCTCTTACTAGTTAGGCACTCTAAGTTCTTTCTGTTGGCTTCTGCAACCATGTGAGTTATGTAAATTTAAACCTAAAATTATAGAATATTCAGAGGGGACTTTTTCAGCCCCATCCAGAGCCAAAGCCAACATGGTTGTCCCTGCCAGTCTCTTTTCGCCGGAAGCAGATTTTTGTCAGCCAGCCTGTTACCAAGGCTGAAGTGCTTTGAGTGAGTTGACTATGTGGGGAATTTCGAATTCTATGCTGTGCCTTTCTTAGGGCCAAAGCACTGTGTTCTGACCCCCAAGTCAGTGGCTCCACCTTCTTTTTTTAGCAACACTTCAGGGCAGCGGCAACCTTACCACTTTGCTTTCTTCATTCTTGGTCTCTGGAGATTTCACTTACTATCTTCTCGGTTCAGTTATGCACATGCATTGGAAAGTATGTGTTTGTTGTACCTTCTCCAGCATTTCAGGTCAAGATTTGTGGTAGTACAAGAGACTCTTTCCTTCCAGAAGTGTATGTTTATAATCTTCCTAATAAAATCATCTATACTTGTAATCCTTAGGACTTTCTCCCTGGCATCACTAACTCAGAATTGTTTCCCTACATTAAAAAGCAACAATAACAAGAAAACCTACTTCTTTTAGGTCACCTCTATTAAGGCCCCCAAATTAGCTAACCAAGGTGTTTTAGGCTAAGGTTCTTTTACCACTCAACTTTATAGATGACTCAAATGCATTACCTAAATGACTGAAGACAAAGGTTACATACTCAGAAATTCCATTTATATGGCATTCTGGCAAAGACAAAATTATAGAAATGAAAAGAGCGATCACTGTCAAAAGCTGGGGGTGGGAGGGGTTAGCAAAGGGCACAGAATTTTTTCAAATGGTTCTTGGTCATGAAGGATGGACATCAGACCTTCTAGAAATGTGAGAATGCAGGGTCAGGAAACTCATCAAGGAAATTCAGTTGTGGGGAGGGAGGGTGTAGAAAGGTAGGATGTTGCAGGTTTTTTCATAAGGAACATTTGGCCCTTAGGGGTGGACAACTGACCCTCTGTGAGTGGCTGACATTGGACTTCCATGTCTGGCGTGGGGGGGAGGGGTGTCTGATTCAAGGGATGTTCTGGAAAATGGGGAAATGCAAGTGCCAGTGGTGAAGCCTTCGCACTGACGTTAGTGCTTGATCCTAGGTCACCAAGTAGGGACCTGCCTCCAGCTGTCAGCTCAGGGAGGACTCAGGGAGCTCTGCATTCATGAAAGGTCACATCAACCTGGCAGGGTACGTGGGCAGAGGACTTTCATGTTCATTCCACGTTCATTTTTTTAAAAAGTAAAAGATGTTTGTTGTTGTGGAAACTCTCTGAAAAACCTATGGAATTTTAAAATGATCATCCTAGATGACAACAAAGAGATACAATCCCTACTGAATACAGAGTGTGTATGTGGAGAGAATCTTATAGTAACTTTCAAACAAATGCTTTTACTATAGTTGAAAATAATCATATGCTGCTTTTCTAATCATAATATTTTTCATTTTCCTAGTCCTTATCGATACACCACACAATCACACACATACACTCTCCCTCTCTCTATCGGCATTAAAAAGAAAGATATGAAAAAAAGTAACATGAACAGCAAAAAGTCCCTCAGACCAGGGATATAGGGAAGGATATTTTCTTTATCCCTTGTGCAGGTCCGTTTTCATGCCTCAGAAGTGAGGGAGATGAAACAGATGGTCCTGAAGGGCTGTCTAGGTCTAAGGTTATATGTCCTTCCAATCTAGGAAGAACCTCATTGTGACTTAGTGGCAGGTACAGTTAGTATGGCCACACTGGCCTGCCATAACTAACATACCAGAACTTTTTGCCGCCGATGAAATGATTTAATATGTGTCTCATTTCTCTTCACACAGCCTGTCAACCAACTGCTTTTAAAGCTCACCTAAGTTTCTCAGCCATTCTGAACACCAAAACAAAGAGCAAAGTGTATCCAGTCTTCTGCCAGACTAGAGGAGACTGACAAAGTTGAGAAGAGAGCACTGAAGGTGAAGGATAAAAACGATGATGCAAAGGAGAGGGAGAGTGCGGCTAGGAGGAGGTGGCCAGGGCTACCTCGACAAGGCATGGTTCTGGGATAGCCTGGGGACATGACATTTGTTGAATGGGTGTTTGTTTGAGGACTGAGTATATCAACTGTGACACCTATACAAGTTTTACTTTACCTGAGAAACATGCATTTAAAAGTCAGTTATAATTTTTGAGCAAAACATCTTGAGGTCAAATCCTAGTCCTTAAGGTACATCTTCAAAATATATATGCCCTGGAGGGTGTCATTTTCTTTCCCTTTTTTTTTTTCAAGTGAGAAGGAAATTGGCCCTTGTCTTTTTAAAGGTACATTATAAATTAGGATTACAAGTTCTTTGTTGGTTTTTTACACTGTAGTTTCAAAAGACTCCCTCCAAAACTGATGACACACCTGCCGGTGGAACAAGACAAGTTACAGTTTGTTCCCAAGAGTTGACTTCTAAATATCTCTATAGAAATCTTCACAGGGATTTATTAACATTTTATTTTTTATTTGTAATATTTTAAAATATATTATTTACTTATTAGAGAGAGAGAGAGTGAAAGAGAGTATGAGAGGGGAGAAGGTCAGAGGGAGAAGCAGACTCCCCGCGGAGCTGGGAGCCCAACGTGGGACTCAATCCCGGGACTCTAGGATCATGACCTGAGCTGAAGGCAGTGGCTTAACTAACTGAGCCACCCAGGTGCCCCTATTTGTAATTTTTTTAAAGTAGGCTCCACACCCAACATGGGGCTTGAACTCATTACCCTGAGATCAAAAGCCACATGCTCAGGGCACCTGTGTGGCTCAGTCGGTTAAGCGTCTGCCCTGGGCTCAAGTCGTGATCTCAGGGTCTCCTGGAATTGAGCCCCACGTTGGCCTCCCTGCTCACCACTCAGCAGGTAGTCTGCTTCTCCCTCTTCCTCTGCTCCCGCCTCGTGTCTCCTCTCTCTCTCTCTCTTCCTCTCAAATAAATAAAATCTTATTTTATTTAGGTGCCCCTGTTAACATGTTGCTCATGAAATCTGGATATAAAGATAAAGGAGTAGAGGTATAGTAGATTCAATTTATTTAGAGCATTGGAGATACTGATTTCCATGTAAGTTGAAGAGGAAGTAAAGGGGAACAAGAGGTTCTAGAATAGTCCTCGATGCATGCTATGATGGTATAAAACTACATACACCATGGACCTATATGCAGAGCATACTAGGGTGCTCTGTCTCACAGAGATGGAAATGGAGTGACCTGGAGCGACATACTGAGCGTCTGTATATGCACACTTCACTCACTGTCATGCTCTTCATAGAGCAAAGCTGGGGGACTGGATCCTTTCATTTGGCAGGACATATGCTATCTCTGTGGCAAAGATGCCAACATGGGCACTGGCCATTGGATTATGCAGTAAGTAAAATCTTGGAAATGATTTGTGCAGAGGTCCACCCACCTATAAAGACAGGCTATTTCCTCAACTGTAACCAGGGCTGTCAGATGTGGTTCTCTTTCTTGACTACACATGAAAAGCAAAATGTTCCTTTAATTACCATCTTATCAAAGCTTTTGACTTAGAAGGAGGAATATGGTCATAAAACTGCTTCAATTTTTCAAAAAGTGACTCATTTTTAGAAAATAGGCTAAAATTTATGCATTTTGCAAAAAGGGGTCAGTAATTTGTCAAGGAGGACATGAAGGGAATCGCTGACATTGGAATAAACTCTTAGGAAAGATAAAGACTAACAGAAGGAAAGGTTTAGGCTTATACAGTGAACTTCCCAACCCCAGGTGCTGGGCTGTGCAATGAAATGGGAGGCAAGACTCTCTGTTACATTAATAATGAAGAGATAGAGTTGCTTAATGCTGAGACTTCCTTTATCAATGCACTGCTATGAAAAAAAATTAACGAGATTTCTTGCCTGAAGGTAAACAGATAACACTTTTATATCAGTTTCCATAAATAAGTTGTGTTTTGTTGTACATAGATTATTCAATTCTCATTCATTTATTCTAGTGAAACTATTTAATGACACAATTTCCCCAGAAGACACTCGTTCCCATAGTGGTCATCTCCCTTGACTGTCAAAATGTTATACAATGATAATGCTATACGTAGGGAACACTACAGTTTACAAAGTACCTTCACATGTATTATTTTATTTCATCCAGATAATCAAAGGGTCAAAATGAAGAGTATCTAGATTTGCGACTCTTAAATATTAGTGCCCATTACATATCACACCAAAGATTTACTGCTACTATCCGACACACACACACCCCTCAGAGCGTATGTTGCCAAGCTGGTAAGAGGGTTATCAGGTTATTTTAAAGTTTTCCTTACGGACATCTTAAATTTTTTCTATCTTTCTCTCTTTCCTTAATTCTGAACTCTATTTCTGTAGAGACTATTCTTTCTATATTCTTGTAAACACCCACAGTGCCCTATATTAAATAAAGACAATAAAGAGCATCCAGCTTTAACATGAAGCTAATCAGACCAATGCATACTGCTAGGTCTCTCCTTCAGATCTAACCCTTACTCAATACAGGCCTGCCTTTACAGTAAACTCTATCTGGTGGAAAAGTACAGAAAGTGCTGAAGAATCCTCAGCAGGATGTGAATGAATCAAGAGTTTTATAAACTGACACTCAAGAGTATTATAAACTGTCGAAAAGTGGGCCAGAAAAAAGGAAAATCTTAAATTCTTGCTTTGGATTGCAGAGCTTAGTTAGATAAAAATTACCCCAAATTTCCGAGCTGTGATTTTATTTATGACTATTTTGTACCATCCTTGGAAAAAATTGATGTTTCTGAATGCTTACATTCATTCTGAAATCACATAAATAGTGGTCTGGCTTTTAAAAAATCAGTTAACTTTGGGGTGCCTGGGTGGCTCGGTTGCTGAGTATCTGCCTTTGGTTCAGGTCATGATTCCAAAGTCCCAGGATAGAGCTCCACATCGGGCTCCCTGCTCTGCAGGAAGCCTGTTTCTCCCTCTCTCACTCCACCTGCTTTTGTTCCCTCTCTAGCTGCGTTTCTCTTTGTCAAATAAATAAATGAAATCTTTAAAAAATAAAATAAAATATTTTAAAAATCAGTTAATTTTCACATATATACTAGCCTTTGCCATGTGCTAATGTGAAGCTATAGATTTTCATATTTACATTTTATAAATCCACTGATACAGATACTATCATGAAATATTCATGGAGAAAAGCTAATATAAGTGAACTTCTTGCTATATTCTTTTCAACAAAAACCCTTGTGTATTTAAACTTATTTTAACTTAACTCCCACATCGATCATGCTTTCAGTTAACCTGCTTAAGGGGAGGAGGAGGTTAACTCGTTCACGACATTATTTCTGCAGAGATTCCAAGTAAATTTCCTTCCCAATTATTCTCATGCCTAGTGGCAGTTACTTTTTCAGTTGTAAAGCTTTACTTTTTAATAGCTTATATAAGACCCATATGTACGCAAACTCTAATTCTGTCTAAATAATATAATTTTTAAAAATTTCTCTAAGATGTGTTAGAGCTTACCAAACACAGGCATTTTTCCTCTACAGAAGTAGTATAAACCTGTCAGGCATTACAACTGTACCTCAGTTACATTTTAGAAAAGATTCATAGATTTAGTTGACTAGTGATTAAATGATTCTATACTTATGTTCAGTATTTTACTTTAATAATGTGGTTTACAGCAGAAAGGATAGGACAGAAAAGGATGGGTTTTATTTCAGTTCAAGAAATAGGTAAAAATGCATTAATGACAAACTCTTATAATCAGAAGAATAAAACTTACAGAATATTTAAAATTCTAAACTCACAAGTCAGTGTAGAATACCCACAAAACCCAAAGGACGTACATTCAACAGAACTGGCTTTCAACATCCCAGTTATTTTGTTTATTGTTATATCCAGTCATAAACACTAGGCCTTCAGAACCACATGACCTTCCCCGTACGGAATTCCATTGTTACCTGAAGAACATCAGGCAACTTGTAACCTTTCCAACTTCTGGATATAGATCAGGATAAAATTAATAAGCCTCTTCTACTCCACAGGACGGCTATGAAGACTGACCTTTTCTTACCATAATCTGCTTCAATCGATCATAGGCATATTATTTCACCTATTTCACAAGTTTTCAAGACATCTTTACAAAATCAAGAGTGAAGCAAATTGTTCATGAATGTTCTACCCTTGTGATGTTTTTGGTATTTTTGCTGCTTAGACAATAAAGATGAGCCAATTTTCCTGAATTCTTTTTTTCTCTTTTCTTTCTTTTTTTAAAAAATTTATTTATTTACAGAGAAACACAGCTAGAGAGGAAACACAAGCAGGGGGAGTGAGAGAGGGAGAAGCAGGCTTCCCGCCGATCAGGGAGCCCGATGCGGGCTCGATCCTAGATCTTTGGGACCATGACCGAGCTAAAGGCAGACACTGAAAGACTGAACCACCCAGGCAACCCAGTTTTCCTGAATTCTAAGTGACCGATTATAGCACCGTTTCTTCTGAAAAAGACAACGCTCATTTTTGCTGATAAAAACTGCATCAGGGGTTTAAATGCAAACCTTCATTTATCAAAAAAAAAAAAAAAATCAACACACATGAGAGCTCAGCAACGACTTATGTTTTACATTTCAGATGGATATGCTCGAAATATCTACTCCAAATTACATGGGCAGTATAAAAAACATTTTCACTACAAAAGGCTAGGAAACTCTTTAACTTATTGGTGCATCTACATTATGGTAAATTGAGTTAATGGAAACTGGTAACTTCAGAGCCTTTCATTCCTCTGAAACCCTACAGAAGTTACAAATCTCATCATCATCAGAGGCTGGATATGGAAGCAGATATCTGCTTCCCCAGAATGGAACTGTGTGTCCTCTGACTATAAACAGTGCTAAAAATAGCTCCCGAAAGGCATCATTTTGTGTGATATTATTTTACCAAAAGAGAAGAAAAATATATCTTTAATCCTGAACAAAACCTCTTCGAAGTTTATGTTCTCAATAAACCTTTCACTGAGAACTGCAAATATAACTTAGTAATGCAGTAAATGCCCTAAAAAATATATCAGATTTTTCACTTAATGCTTTTTACAGGCTTAAACCAAATGGAGTAAAAGGAAATCACCTTTCACAGTCCGACTCCTACAGGAAGAATGCCTTGCCGTTACGCTTTTTAAAGAAGGCATGGTGAATTTGTATCAACTTTGGCGAATCTTGGGGCATGATAAAAGGAAGAAAAAATACCAGCACACTGAACATTCCACAGAACTCTCTTCACATGTTTATTTCCTTAGAGACTCTGGACATGATCCAAAACATTCAGAAAAATGTAGAAAGAAAAAAAAATTAAGGTAAAAGATAAACAGTTTGGCACTCATGCTGATGATATAGAAGAAATATTGCCCTACTCCTTTGTTTTGTTTTAAAGATTTTATATATTTACTTGAGACAGAGAGACAGAGAGAGCTCAGGTGGGGGCAAGGACACAGAGAGAGGGAGAAGCAGGCTCTCCACTGAGCAGGGAGCCCGATGGAGGGCTGATCCCAGGACCCCGGGATCATGACCGAAGCCGAAGGCAGGCGCTTAATTGACTGAGCCACCCAGGCACCCTGATGTTCCCCTACTCCTTACCAAAAGAAAAAAAAAAAAGTCATGTTAAAAATTAAAGATAATAAATGGTTAGGATTAGAGAAAAATCACAAAAACCAACGCTCCCTTTAAATCAATATGAAAGAAAATTTGGTTAGATCAGAGCTTTTCATGGGTTGTTGAAATTTAGTTCAAGGCAAATGAAGAACATATTTTCAGCTTCTTTATCTTATGATATTGTACCTGGAATTTGAAAATACATGATTTCATTATGATGTAAAAAAGAACTGGCCTGTATGCTTATGTCCAAAATAAGAACTAAATTAGGTCTGTTGAAGAGTCCAGCATCCTCTTTTAAAGGGCCTGCTGATCTCTAGGAAGAAAAGTCAAAATACCTTTCAGTGCTTATTGCTCGGAGCCTCCTGTCTTCCCTATCATAGCGTGTCTTCTAGACTCTACTCTGAATCAACTGCCTGTTGAATTATCTGCTCTCCCCTGATAATTACAAAGGATATGACCAGCCTGCAAATGCCACTCTTCTTCTTTTTAAAAAAGATTTTAATTATTTTATCTTATTTAAAGATTTTATTTATTTATTTGAGAGAGAAAGAACGCATGTGAGTGCGAGTGGGGGGAGGAGCAGAGGGAGAAGCAGACTCCCCACTGAGCGGGGCTCAATCCCAGGACCCTGGGATCATGACCTGAACCAAAATCAAGCGTTGGACATCCAACCTACTGAGCCACCCAGGCATCCCACCCTTGTTCTAAATACTGTGGGAAGGTATACAAAAGAAGACAAAGCATTTATTGAGCATTTACCATCTGCTGAAGACTTTTCACATTGTCTCCCTATTCCACATCTCCAGCTATGAGATGATCATGAAGAAACTGAGGCTCAGATAGGAGCAGCAGAGCTGAGGTCACACAGCAAGTGAAGGGCAGAGCATGTTCTGTGCCTCAAATGCTGATGTCTTCTACTGTATGTCATCCTTCTAAAGCTTTGATTTGTAATTTCTTTTTTTTTCTCAGTATAAAACTAAGACTCAGGAGAACTTAGAAAATCCTGAAACATGTAAAGGAAAATAAAATATCCCATAAGTCGACAATCTTGGAAGTAATGAATTTTTATGTTAGATGTGTTTGCTCCTGTGTGCGTAGGTCTGAGAAAATCTATCATTTTGTTTCTTTATAATTTTTATTTTATTAACCAGATAAAATTTCTTTTCAAAACCTGAATTTTTATTTTTATTTATTTATTATTTTTTTAAAGATTTTATTTATTTGACAGAGAGAAACAAGAGAAACACAGCCAGAGAGGGAACACAAGCAGGGGGAGTGAGAGAGGGAGGAGCAGGGAGCCCGATGTGGGGCTCGATCCTGGGTCTCCGGGATCATGACCTGAGCTGAAGGCAGTCGCTTAACCAACTGAGCCACCCATGCGCCCGAAAACCTGAACTTTTAAAAGCTCTCCTTAAACTCCTGAAAATCAAACTCAAGTCCCTATTGAGGTCATTTTAGCTTTTTGTTTTCCCCCTAGTGAAGAAAAAAAAAAAAATATATATGTAACCAACTAATTTGGACATCATAAATATTTTTTTCCTATTGATGGTATATGCTTCCCCTCCCTCCTTTTTATACTTGGGATACTTACTTTTCATCACTATTCCCTAAATATTGTAGTTAGTTTTACCAAATATCCGCATGCAAAAACACAACTGTAGGCATTTTATACGAAGCCAAGTCCTTGTGATGCACTGAGCTCTGTGACTATCACACTGGGGTGCTAGGGCAAAAAACCCCACAAAACATGTTTTTCCACTTTACTACACAGCTCTCCTTTTACTATACTTGTATTCACAAAGTCTGCTGCACCAAGAACTTCCATTAAGAGGAGAAAATAAGACTTCAAGGTCAGGGGAGAACTGTTGGGTATTTCTTGCATACCCACAAGTGCAGCTGCAGTAGAAGTGAAATGGGGACTTTCAAATGTACTTTTCTTAAAACAGTGGGTATTTATTATCACAAAGCTTCTGAGGTTCAGGATCTCTGGGGCAGCTTAACTGGGTAGTTCCAGCTTGTGGTCTCTCACAAGGTTGCAGTCAAGCTGATGCCCAGAGCTACAGTCGTTGGAGCTTGGTTGGGCTTGGTGAATCTGCTCCCAGCACGGCTCACGTACATGGCTACCAGCAGGTCACAGGTCCTCACTCTGTGGGTGTCTCCACAGGGCTACTCACATGACTCACAGGACTCGGCAGCTGGCTTCTGCAGAGCCAATAATTAGAGAGAAGGAGAGGGAGTCCAAGCTAAGGAAGTGTCTGCAGTCTTTGACAACCTAACTCTGGAATGAATGAGCCATCATTTCTGTCGCATGCTACTGGTCCCCAAGACCAATTCTGGTACAGTGTGGGAGGGATAACCCAAGGGTATAAAGACCAAAAGACAGGGATCATGGGGGACCCCCTGGAGGTTACTGAACCATGCTGGTGATTATAAAAGGTACCTGGGTTTTTAAGAATTGTGGTAAAATAGATATAACCTAAAATTTGCCATTTTAAGCATTTTTTAGTATACAGTTCAGTGGCATTAATTACATTCACAATATCGTCCAACCATTACTAACATCTATTTCAAAACCCTTTCATCATCCCGAACAGAAACTCTGTACTAATTAAGAAACATATTTTTCTTATTAAAATACTGTGACAGTAATATTAAAAACACTTTTCAGAGAGTAGAAAAACAATCCCCCCAAACTCTACCACCCTGACACAACTGTTTTCATCCTGTATGTTACATGTCAGTCACAGTTCACAGAGGTAATTTTAAAATTAATATGCTAATGTGCATATAATTTTTTACTCGTTTTTTTTTCCCCAGAAAAACACAGGAAGCCTTTCTTTTGTTTTCAGTCTTCATAATACCATCCTAACACTGATGTATAATATTCCCCAAGGTTCCTGAATCATGATTTATCACACCTTCCCCCATTTCCTTAATCTTAGGCTGATAACAAGTCTTTTTCAAAAACAGAATACACTACACAGTAATGAAAATCTTTAGGCAGCTAGGTTTTTACTCTGCTGCTTTATCTCTCTGGCACAAACACCAACGAGGCAAATGCTTAAGTCAAAAACAGAACTTCCCAGGCTTCCTGTTGGAAGTAAAATCCCATCTACAGCCCACGAGGCCGTTCCTCAGCGGGCCTCTGGCTCCAGTCTCCAGCCTCCTCACCTCCCACTCACTAGACTCTTACACTGGGTTCTTCCACCTTCATTCTTCAGAACATATATATTTCTTTTAAGATATTATTTATTTATTTGACAGAGATGCAGCGAGAGAGGGAACACAAGCAGGGGGGAGTGAGAGAGGGAGAAGCAAGCTTCCTGCCAAGCGGGGAGCCTGACATGAGGCTCGATCCCAGGACTCTGGGATCATCACCTCAGTCAAAGGCAGATGCTTAATGCCTGAGCCACCCAGGTGCCCTAACATTCTTCAGCACATACTTCTTGAGTGTCTACTACACAACAAACTCAGGTGTAAGTGAAAAGGACGGAGAAGGAAACAAAACAGGCAAAACCCCAGGCTTCATATGCCTTCCAGGCTGCTCATGCTCTTCTTCTTCTTTTTTTAAATCACATTGCCCCGTTTTACTGTCTTCATGTACTTGTCACTCTCTGAGACTATTTTAGTGCTCGCATATTCTCCTTGCTAGCCTAGAAGGTAAGGTCTAGGAGAACAGCAACCTCGCCTGTGAGATCCTTCCTCAACACGCGCTGAACCTATATGCTACATGAGGTCAAATTTCTTGCAGGTGCCACGAATGGGTATCTTTACATCTTTTAACACATTTCCATTAAGTTTTCCACATTGTTTATCAGTTTACAGTGCCATCGGCAGTAAATAAATGGGCCTATTTCTCTATAACCTCCCCAGCACTGGTGTTTCAAAAGGAAGAATGAAGGGTTGTTTGATAGAAGCATAGGAACGACTGAAGCGATCCTTTGGTTCTTTAGAAGAGAGCGTTAAAAAGTTATGTATCTTGATGACTAAGTCCTTTTTTGGTGTCACCCTAAATTCTGAGCCCAAGGTGAGTGCCTTCCTTGTCTCACCCTGGTCTCAGCTCTATTGTGGATCACAGCAAACAAAGGACAGATTTCCAGATCTGCTCTTGAGGGCACAATATGACTGAAGACAGGGAAATAAGCATTCTAATATCAGCTTAAATGTTCCTATCAGAAAAACATAAAAAACTTTTATGGGACACCTGGGTGGCTCAGTCGGTTAAGCATTTGCCTTTGGCTCAGGTCATGATCCCTGGGTCCTGGGGTTGAGTCCTGCATTGGGCTCCTTGCTCAGTGGGGATGATGCTTCTCCTTCTGCCTGCTGCTCCCTGTGCTTCTGCTCTCTCTCTGACAAATAAATGGATAAAATCTTTTTAAAAAGGAAGGAAGGAAGAGAGGGAGGAAAGAAGGAGGGAAAGAAGGAAGGAAGGAAGGAAGGAAGGAAAGAAGGCAGGCAGGCACAGAAAACTTTCTGAGAGTAATTCTCAGGTTTAAATAAGATAACAGGGACAAAGAGCATTCAGCCTACTGCAGACACACCCACGCATGCCAGGAACATGTGCCGCTGGTGGTGTTTAAGACTAAACAATTCCCACTACTTCTCCATTATTTCCATACATGTGAAAGGTTAAACGGATCCTACTAGGGCACCTGGGTGGCTCAGTGGGTTAAGCCTCTGTCTTTGGCTCAGGTCATGATCTCAGGGTCCTGGGATTGAGGCCCCCTTGGGCTCTCTGCTCAGCAGGGAGCCTGCTTCCACCTCTCTCTCTGCCTGCCTCTCTGCTTACTTGTGATCTCTCTCTGTCAAATAAATAAAATCTTTAAAAAAAATTATAAAAAAAAAAAGTCGGGGCACTTGGGTGGCTCACTGGGTTAAAGACTCTGCCTTCGGCTCACATCATGATCTCATGGTCCTGCAATCAAGCCCCACATCGGGCTGTCTGCTCGGCAGGGAGCCTGCTCCCTCCTCTCTCTCTGCCTGCCTCTCTGCCTACTTGTGATCTCTCTCTGTCAAATAAATTAGTAAAATCTTAAAAAAAAAAAATGATCCTACTAAATGTAGCAAAATGAATCTTTTAAGACTATAATATTCTTTTCCAAATCAGACTACATAGCCCTGTTCAAATCCTCTGGTAGAAAATACCTCATTGGGAGACTTACATCTACTGGGAAAAATAAAAGCTTCAAGGTCATGAGTAAACTTGATGAGAAAAAAAAAACCCTCCCTTTTATTTTAGTTTTTTAAAAAGACATGTTTATTTATTTTAGAGAGAGGGCGAGCTCGAGCATATGAGTGGGGGGTTGCAGCAGCCAGACAGCATCTCGTGCAGACTCGCCGCTGGCGAGTAGCATCATACGGGGCTTGGTCTCACCACCCTGAGATCATGGCCTGAGCCGAAATCAAGAGTCAGATGCTTACCTGACTGAGCCACCCAGGCGTCCCCAAAATCTCATTTTTTAGAATGCTCATCCAACAGAACAATGACAGAACATCTCAAGTAAAAATATTTTCAATATCATTTTACGTATCTAAAGATAGATACATTTTCTTGATAGATCTGCTTCAGGAACTTAATTTTAAGAAGGTTTGCAAATGTGTTTTGCTGTGTTACATAACAAGGCACACTCCCCTCTTTGTCAGTCTCCCTTGACTCCAAGTCCGCTTGTAACTAATGTCTTCCTCGCTTTGTGGTCTACCACAACTGGCTCCTGTCTCCCTGGCCTGTTTTGGATATCTTGCTTTTCTCCTGCCTAGCAGGCACCTGGGTGCTGACCTCAAATCCACTTTTATCAAGACAACAGTGAAAAGCATGCCTTCTACCTCGGCCATCCTCATTCCTCTTTTTCTCTTCCCAACCCTTCCGTTCAAATGGTTCCCAGGTAGAGGGACTCAGACATCTGAATCAGGGCCCTCAGAACTGCAGAATATCCAGCTGTCATGTGCTAGAATCCTGACTTACTGCAGCACGTGTTTGCAGAGGGATCACTGTAATTTCTTATGTGGCCTGGGCCGGTGCTAAAGTTAGCATGGAGAAAACACTTTTTGTTGTTGTGTTGGATTTGGCTTTCGAGCCCTGGTTCAAGCCCTGGAAAATAATGTGACGTATGTTATAAATACAAGAACCCATTAGAGGGGAGATCTTTAAATTTTGAGAAAAAAATATTTCATATATTCCTATCAAAGACATTATTTCTTCCTCTATGAGAATGTGTAATTTAAGTCATAAGCTTTAGCAACAAATCTGTAGGGTGCATTCCAACTCAGGAGGAGTTACGAACCGGCACCTTACATTCTTCTTGGAGTTCTAAGCCCTTGCCTTTGACCTTTCACTTTCTTCTCACTGTACCTGCACGAATCTGCATGTGATCACATCACTATTACCGAATAGCTTAAAGTGCCTCAGGAAGTCACAAAGGGCTGTTCCCAGCACAGAAACAGTTCTTGTATTATAGAGACTTCCGTCTAAACATTTCTCAGCAGATAACACACATGCCCATTAACAGAAAGCCTATCACTCGTAGAATGGCAGAACTGGTTTTGTGCACAGAAGCCCAGTCCTAAAGCCCATTAGCATTGACAAGAACATCAAGGTGCCTCCCTGTTCTGTTCTGTGGTGCCTTGAGGTGTGGGGATGCCGAGGCTTTTCCAAGAGGCTGGTTTCTTAACGAAAAATGTGGCTACCAACCAGCCCTGCTTTTGTCTCTCATTGTGTACAGGAGATTCTGGAGCTGGGGGCATGGGTGCTCTGCAGGGTGGTTTGATGGTGAAAACAGAATAGGCTGAAGCTATCTTTACTGAAATGAGCACAACCTTTGAGTTGCACATTCCCTTATTCCTGCCTTGAACTCCACATTTGGCTCTTCGTGGAGAATGATTTCTAATAGAAGGGCTGTCATTCCATATCCATGGCTTAAAGAAACCTCAAATTGGCCTACCTACTAGAACTGTTTATCTACTTGAGCACTAATTTTATCTTTACAGCCAAAATAAAAGGAAGATAAATGAATACAATTAAAAGGCTGCACAATTAATATCCTCTGGGGTCCAACTACTTACAATTGCCAGGCATACCTGGGTATTTTCAAGCAGAAGACAGTGGAATGGTACAAACTGTTAAAAAAAAACGCAAGTCTGCTCGGGGCACCTGGGTGGCTCAGTCATTAAGCATCTGGCTTCAGCTCGGGTCATAATCCCAGGGTCCTGAGATCGAGCCCTGAATCGGGCTCTCTGCTCTGTGGGAAGCCTGCTTCTCTCTCTCTCACTCCCCCTGCTGTGTTCCCTCTCTCACTGTGTCTCTCCCTCTGTCAAATAAATAAATGAAATCTTTAAAAAAAAATAACGTAAAAAACTGAAGATATGCATTTGCAGATCATTGTAAAAATACAGAAGCATTTAAAAAATTATTACTTCGGAACTTCCAAGAACACTTTCAGAATGGTATTGAGGTCAGTTTAGAATGGATGGAACAAGCACAGGCTTTATTTTTAGTCAATGTAAAGAACTGTTTCATACACACAGAGAGAGGGGGAGGGGGCACACTCCAAATTAAGAAAGCTTGTTTGCAGCTTGACACATTTTAGCACATTCTTAAATTTTATTTCTATATTTAGGAAAAACTCGATATAAAGAGGTGACCAAGCTGAGATGGTGACATGCTAGATGCCCACAGAAACAGTGCTGTCTAAATGCCAGGCTTTCAAACTCCGCTCTGGATACCCAAGAGAGATATGTTTAATATTCAACAAAATCGAATGATTGGAAAATTGGAAATCTCTCAGATGTTCTCAAAGAAAGAGAAAATCCTGGGGGTAGAGTCAGAGGATTTGGATTTAAGCCCACAGCTATGTGAGAACAAATAAGCAAGAGAATAGAAGTCCAGGCAGTACAGTTTTAGCTACAAAATCTAACCCACCTCACCATATATTCTGGTGGAACATTTGTTATCCACTGATCAGAATTCATACTCTGTTCTGCACTATCCAATTTCGTAGCCACCAGCCACATGCAACTACTTAAATTAAAATTAAATAAGATAAAAAAAATTCAGTGACTCAATTGCACTAACCACATTTTAAGTTGATGAAGAGCCACATGCGGCCAGTAGCTACCATACTGGACAGTGAAGATACAGAACATTTCCACTGGTGCACAAAGATCTACTGCACAGTGTTGCTCTATGTCCTTTTAAGACCTGCTGCACCTTCCAGAAATTTCTAAAAAAAAAAAAAGAATTGTGTAGTTTATATGCTGGGAGGATTTGGTTCTTCAGATGAGAAGTAGAGATGGGGTTGAGAACAGCAGTGAATATAGCTATGGAGGAGAGGGCTGGCTTAGTGATTACCCCAAAAATGTGCCTGCGCTTAAGAGAAGGAGCTCGAAGTCATGATGGATGGAAGATATTCCCATGGAATATTTTTCATTTCCTTGGGGAAAAGAAGAGACATCAGAAGTGTTTCAGGGGTCTCAACCTAAAAGTAAAGATGGGAGGTAGCAGACTTTCGGAAGAGAGTAAAGCGTAATTTGACCACCAAATAAAATCACAACTGTTGGCATAATTCAATTCAAATTCCAAACTTCAGTCAAGGATGACAAGAAATGAGAGACAAATGGAAAAATCACATTTGTGTTCATGTCTATAAATAAAATGGTGTGTTTCATTTTACTCAGAGGCAAAGGCATGGCATCTGGTGTAATCCTTAATTACGTAGCCTGCAAGGTAGCTGAGCCAATGAGAACATTTTCCACCAAAGCAGATACCTAAAGCCACAGACGATCAAAGCATGGGGAAGCTCCAATTTCTCTCCTGGAGATACCTTTCTTGTTTTGTTAAAGGAAAAAAAAAAATCAGTTCCTTATCTCACTTTTCTTTTTCCCCAGAACACGCTGCCCTCTACAGGCCATATAGATATACGCATATGTAAAGATCTGCATGAATGAGAGTTCAGTTATATCCAAAAGTAGCAAAGGTATGATGAAAAAGAGGGGAAGGCTTGTCTGAAAGGCCTTAGGTCAAGCTGAGAAACAATCAACATTTATAAGCCTTTAATAAACCCTACCTCATCACCTGACATTAATATGATAAATCATAAATAGTATTGTAGTGCTATCATGGCATTTTTCTGGAGAAGCTTAAAAATATGGTGACAATCATTTTTCCTCTGTTTTAATTAGGGAAGGGAGGTTGTGGAAGAAAGAGGAAAAAATGGCTGATGTGGTTTGAAAGCTTTCACTACCATCTCCAAAGTATACCAGTTTTGATCTAAAACTCAATATATTAAGACCAGGCTGGGCTGGGAAATAAAAGCCAATGAATTTAAAGGAATACACATGATTTTATCCCCGCTAAGAGTTTAATCTTTTAAACCTTGGCTGCAATGAGTGGACAAAATTTGGCCTAAGAAATGAGAACTACCCTTCATCTTGACTTCAAATCAATTTTTCCCCAACAGTCGTGCCATAAATGCACGCGCGCGCACACACACACACACACTCTCTCTCTCTCACGCACACACACACAGCTGGTACGTTTATTGGTTTAGTCACTAAAGGATTTAGCTGGACAAACATCACAAAAATGATGACTGATTTAATTGAATTTATGATCAAATGGTTTCCAGTGCAAGAAGAGTGGGAAATCACTTATGGGGCGATTTGAATAATTTAAGGAAAGTTCTCTATTTGGCATTATATTCGTATATCAAGTCTTGGGGGACTAAATACAGCTGAGGCCTAGCAGAGAATTCACATACAGATACACAAGATATGCTATGTAACAATGCAACAAGGCCAGAACAGCGATCCCTTTGTGTTGATATTTCTATTCACTTGCATCTTGTTGACAGTCTGAGTAAGGACATCCACACACATGTATACTAGGAGACTTCAACTGTAAATCACCACTAGATTCTTTTGAGATCTCCAAAATGTCCAAATGATCTAAACATTCTCTTTTAGGTAAGACAAAAGATAACTGATTTAGGGGTTTATGCGTCTTTCTTTCTTCTTTCTTCTTTCCTTTCCTTTCTTTCTTTTTTCCTTCCTTCCTTCCTTCCTTCCTTCCTTCCTTCCTTCCTTCCTTCCTTCCTTCCTTCCTTCCTTCCTTCCTTCCTTAAGATTTTATTTATTTATTTGACAGAGAGAAACACAGCCAGAGAGGGAACACATGCAGGGGAAGTGAGAGAGGGAGAAGCAGGCTTCCTGCCGAGCAGGGAGCCCGATGTGGGGCCCGATCCTAGGACTCTGGGATCATTACCTGAGCTGAAGGCAGTTGCTTAACGAACTGAGCCACCCAGGCGCCCCTGTATGCATGTTTCTTTACAGCATTTTAAGGTATCTTTGTTGTTACTGTTAAAGACGTAACAAAACCTACTGATAAAGTCACTCCCATAAGACTGCAATAAAGTAACATGGGATTTGAGCTTTAGGGTACAGATGTGGCTCAATGTCTAAAAGAAAAAGGCCAAGTTTGGATTTAAGCCCACAGCTATGTGAGAAAAAATAAGCAAGAGAATAGAAGCCCAGGCAGTATAGTTTTAGCTACAAAATCTAACCCACCTCACCATATATTCTGGTGGAACATTTGTTATCCACTGATCAGAATTCATACTCTGTTCTGCACTATCTAATTTCGTAGCCACCAACCACATAGCAAACTAAGGCCATGCTCCCAGCCTTCACTGTGTTTTTCTAGCAATAAAGTCATTCACCTGCACCATTTAAAAGCCCCCAAACAGCAAGAACAACTACTTTTGGTCTCACCACTGAAACCCCTGGGTCAAGTGGACACTCGGTCCTAGCACAGCTGGCTTAGTCTTACCCAACAGTTCATGTATGAACAGCATGACAGGAAAGGTCTGACAGACGCTCTGAACTTGGTAGCAGTGTCTACGGGTTTCTTTCAGTCTAATTAGCAAACTATCTAGTAGATGCGTTTCAAGACTTAGGATAAATCAGTTTTATATTAATTATGTACAATGCTATTTGTTAACAGATCACTCTTAGGTAGGAACTGCTAGGAATGAGGGAAGCTTATTTCTACACAAGAAGTATTTTTAAAAAATGATCTGGTGACCAAGCAGTTCAGGGTGTGCTCCTTGAAAGGTAGAAGAAATAGTCCAGAAAATGTGTGAGGACCCTGGATAGCACCAGGATTCATGTTCAAGGACCGCTGCATATTGGGAACTGAATGAAACGCTCTGCCGGGCAGGGAAGGACAGGGTGTGCTGAAAAACAGGAGGGAGGTAAGCTAACACTGGCTGGCGGTGCCCCATCATTTACACCCATACTTTATTCAATCCTCACAACAACCCTGCTAAGGGTTTTAAAGACTGCGCAACTGGGGCTCAGGTTGGTTGATTAGGGAGCTTCCTGAACATTAGGCCCTTGAGTAGCTGATCTAGGACTGGAACATGGCCGCTATAGTTCCAAATGATGCCGACTTCAGGCATTTTCTTGCCATTTGAGCCAACTGAGCTTGTGCAGCCTTCCTTCTTGGTTCACACCAATGGTATCTATTGGCTGTGTGTTCCTTCAAGGTCACTGTCTACAAAGCAGACACCGGATGCACACACCAACATACAGAGTCTGTGAACTGTATCTTCACAATGGCTGGATGTTATGCTCAGTTGTATAGAAAGTCTCCCCATATGACAAGGGCGACGCTTGTCCAACCCTAATTTTCAGGACAATCAACCAAAGAAAAATGTGGAGTGGGTAACAGTGGATACAGAAGAAGACATTGTTAAAGTCATCTCTTCTTCCAGTGACTTCTTATGTTCACCTCGATTCTGAGGCTGACAGCATTAAAATTCATCAACATTTTCTTAATCAAAATGATAAAAAATGAATGTTGAGTTTTTTTCATATCCAGTTTTTAAAAGAGCAGAAAAACTGCATTTCTGTTTGTTTCACTTTCTAAAATGCGGTAATTTTCAATGTTCAGAAACTGAATAATTAACATATGGACCCACAGGGGTCCATGGGAGGCTTATTTAGAAAAATGGAGCCCTCTCAATAGCATCTCATATGTGGCGAAGAGGAAGCTGAGCCTTTATAATATTTTCTCAGTAGAGTTAGGGCAGATCAAGGGGGCCGGGAACAACAGCAGAGAGGTGAATTCTTGAGGGAGTTCAAAAAGGGGAGAGAGCTGTGTGTCTAACCCCTAGCAGTTCCCAACAGAAAAGAGAGAGAGAGAGAACACGAGGAGAAAGGAATAGAGGCACTTGCAACAGGCAGCGCCCCTCAGGAGGGAACAGCATGGCTTCTCGAGGGGAGGAGGAGGGGAAGGGATGTCTGCGTGATGTTCTTTGATACTTCCACGAGTCCCTCTGAGGATTTATTACACTTATTGGGCCCTCCAGAGCTAGTATCTTCTCAGTGTTTACTAATAAAAGACAGAGGTGAGAATCAAAAATATAAGGAAGATCTCTGGACACTTGAGCACAAAATGCCAAGAGCTGGAAGGCATGGAGTTTCCGCAGCGTCAGACATCCACGCCTCTATGGTGCTGGTGGCACGTGAAATTAGTGAAGGGTTTACATGTTCAGCTACAGCTGTGCTGCCTGATGCGGTAGCTATGTATAGCTATTCACATTTAAATTAACTCTTAAATTAATTAAGTTTAAATAAACTTAAAAATTCAGTTCCTAAGTCACATTAGCCGCATATCAGGTCAGGTACTCAACAGCCCTACGGGGCTAGTGGCTGCTGCCCTGGGTGGGGCGGATAGAAAAGATTTTCCTCAGTGAAGAAGATTTTATGGGACAGCATTGATCTGGAGGGGAAAAAAATCTTAGATCAAAGTTTTAGTTAGCTCAGAGGCTATGAACTTTCTGGAGAACAATCCCTTTTTTTCCGGTCTATGCGGGGCAGCGGTGGTGGAAAATTATTTCTTCCTTACACATAAATTTGAGGAACCAGTGGGAACCAGGCAACATGGAGCTGCCAGAGTCGGAGGCCTGTGCTTGTCACCAGCTGGATCAGAGATCAGACGAACCAGACGGTCAGACCTGGCAAGGACTGGGATGGCCTTACCCCATGCATGACTCATCGCTGAGTAGGACACCCCAGTACTCACTTGTGGAAAGCAGAACACCCCCCCCCAAGATGTCCACTCACTAATCCCTGAAGCCTGTGAATGCGTTACTTTTTGTGGCGAAAGGGACTCTGCAGACATAATTAGCACTGCCAACCTTAAAACAGAGGGATTAATTTGGATTATGCAGGTAAGCCTTTGGAAGCAGAGAACCTTCTCTTACTGGATGCAGAGAGATGGGGCAGGAGGGGAAGTGAGAGCTATGAGGCAGTGAGAAAGACTCCTTTCACTGATGCCGGCATGATGCGGAAACAGGCGGCCTTTGCTGGGTGAGACTCCCTGCCGACAACCAGTAAAGAAAAGGAAGCTAGGCCCAGGACCACAGAGGATGAATTTCCTCAGAGCCTCCAGAGAAGGCCCAGCCCTACCCATACTTGCTTTCTGCCTTGGGAGGCCCAGAGCGAAGGAAGCAGCTGGGCACACCGAGGCTCCAGCTAGAGCGAACTGTGAGACAAAACCGCCGTGGTTTCACAGCAGTACATTTGTGGTGATATTTTTACAGCAGCCACAGAATACAAACACCCTGTTTTACATTTTGGAGAGGGAGAAGAACTTCTTCAGCTCATGTACCTTCTAAAAATCTGTTTTGAGAAACAGCGCGAGAAAGCCTAATTCTCTCGGTCGTGCGGCTAACACAGAATCAAGCAGCCCAGCTGCTGCGGGAAGCTTGGTGCAGCTTTGGAAGCATGGCTGGATTTTATTCCTTAATGAGCTGGATGGCAGAAGGGAGTATTAGCCGCACCATACATGTGCACTTTGGGATGAGGCATCCAACACATCATCTGAAAGGGTTAGAAACAATGGCTGTTGCCAGCTCCCAAGCCTGGCACGTACTGCCAATTAGTAAGAGAGAAGATGGATATTTTCTGCCTATCAGAAGGGAAATAAACAAATAAACAAACAAAAACTTGGGCTCAGTGTATAACAAACAGCACGGGGTTTGCCCTTGGCCATCACCAGGGGTTATTACTAATAGCGAATTCTTTGCTACCGCAAGAAAGATATAGACAAGAAATCTGGCAATGGCACAGGATGACAGAGGGTAATTTCCTGCGGGCAGTGGGAGCTGTGTGGGATAGGGTACAGATCTCACCAGCAGGGTCTGGAGGGGCGGCCGGGAGCCCTGTCTTCTCTACCACTTGGACTGCCACAAGCTGGCCTTTACCCCAACGGTATATCATCCGGCAGCGACACAGGGGGGAGGCCCGAGTTGATGTGTGTGATCAGCGTGCTGCAAAACCTTTCCTCAGGACAGAACTCAGGTCTCTACTCCATCCCAGCTCTCCTGCTGCTAAAAACCTAGACTGGGAATAAATGACATCACCCCCAGGAGAGATCTCCCCAACCAGGGCTGTAGTAAGAACAGAACAAAATCAGATACCGATCCACTTGAATATCGGGGTTTTAAAATTGATATTTCTCTCCTAAGATTCACTTTGGCGGCATCCATTCCGAGTACTGATCATTTGATCTCACTGAGCATGTTTGTTTTTAAACTATAAAATAGAGAGGATCGTATGTATCCTCACCACTTCCCAAGATTGTCTTAAAAAAGACACGAGGATGTGACATATGTGAAAGCAAATTCTACACCGCCAAAAGCTGCCCAAGGGTTAATTACCGTGGCTTCCCCATCACAGCACTAACTGTGAGGCCTCTGACGAGGTATGTTTCATCTGTTATCCCATCTACACCATTGCTACTGTTAGTAGCCAGGTCTGTGCCTTTGGCCAAATTGCCAACTTTCCCTTGGTTAGCTTCCTCTGTGTCCTCCTGGAAGCCGCTTCCCCTGACCCGCGTCTTTGGACAGCCCTTGATGCGGTCTTCCTTGAGGCTCTCACCGGAGCCTGGACCTCCTCTTTCCCTTCTGAAAAATCGAGACTGCAATTTCCTAGAAAAACTGCTCTCCGGGAGGTAGCAAGGGGCTTAATAGAGGGAGTACACTCCACACCTACATGATGCTTTCAGGAGCTGCACTAGTGACTCACTCCTGTGAAAATGAATGTCCCCCGTGATCTCTCTGATCTGCCACCTTGGGGCCTCCCAACATCACCACGTGTGGGTGTCCAAGATCAGGACGGCGACCTGCTTGGACCTGAGTATCCAAGTGCTGGAAACTGTTTCCAAGGGTGTCATAAGGAACTGCACCCCAGGTAGCCTCCGGACGCTGGGCTCACGTCCGCGAGCTGAGCAGCAGATGACTGGAATGAAAGAACGGAATTCCAAAATGTCTGCTTTACGGCTTGTCACCCCAAGCCGAAAAAAATTCATTGATAATGTACAAAGTAATTTCCTTGAAAATACCGTGAGAAGAAATCTTCAGGCACTAAATAAATTAAAACGGTTACTTTGAAGTAAATAGAGTTATAACGAAAATGATCAACAATAAAATAAAAAAGTGGAAGATGAGTTAAAATTTGGCTCAACTGCACCTCCTAGTGCCAAAAGCTGTTTTTATGTTCCTTTCATTTCCCTAAAATAGGACAGAAAGTGACAGCCCTGACTTCCTTTGCGGTGTATTATTATTATCTTAGAAAACATGACATCGACTTAGAACAGTAAGGCAGAGATGAAAATCAGGACCTTTTGGTTTCTTGAGGAGGCACTGATTTAAATCTTAATGGAATGCAATCAGATATGACAACAAGAAAAATAGGGAGTCAGCAGCATAAATACAAAATGAAACGTGTTATTATTTTAAATACATTATGTTTTATGCACATGTACCACAACTATTAAGCAGGGCATCTTTAAAATACACTCTGAAAGTTAAGCATGGAATTCGAGAACACATTCAAGAAAGTGCAAGAATGCAAAGTTAGAAAACAATTTTAAATCTTCTGAATTCGGGTTTGTGACCGCTGGCACATGCAAATATATGCAGGTAAACGTTGTCTTCTCTATTCTTGCGTTTCCACTGAAGGAGCTTCATGACAACATCTCTATACTTACTATACATTTCAAAGAAGCAATGCTTTCGATTCTTAGGAGAAATTCGGTCGGACTTACCTAACCAGAAGGATTATAAACTGAAGCAGAGACGTGGATGGAAAAAGCAGGGCAAGGCTGGCCTCCACCTAGTCAAGTCTGTGGACACGTACTGCTTTATCTGCCACGAGTGGTGTTTTCCAAATCTATCCTCTGTGACTTTGTGGTTTATCCTTAAACCTCTTTTTGCTCCTTTCAACCCTCCCCCCCCCGCCCCGGCAAATTGTTCAGCTGTTAAAAAGTTCCAAAACAAGCAAATGTGTTCCTGGAATCCTACCCTAGCCAGTGCTGGAGAGTATACTAAGGCTGCTTCTCCAGCCAAAATAATAAAAGATCTTTTAAGTGGCTGAAATTCTTGGTTGGTTGCATATACATGCCAATGTCAGACAACTATAAATAGAGAGATCTGAAAGAAAAATAGGGAAAGTCTTTCTAACTCCAATGAAATAAAATGGAATGTTTTTGAAGGCAGTCAGAAAGCAGTACATATATTTATAAAATTAAGACGTGCCTCCCTTTAAACCAAAATCCCCTTTAAGGAGGAAGAGCCCACACAAATCATGCCTGTCCAGCATGAGGGAATAAAAGGACTTTCTTTTCCTTACTAATATATATTATTATTCTTAATCCTATAATTAAGATTTCTTCTTTATATTATCCTTTTGAGCTTAGATAGCTATCTGCTGGATCTTTTGATATTTTTCTCCCATCACTGCTTTGTTTCCCCAGAATACTAAAAAATCCTTCAAAGGATAAAATTATGCCCATGGTTACTGGTATAAATGAAGTCAGGAGGGAATTGTATTGGTGTTACCTAGGGCAGATTTGGCCCCCAATAAACTGGGTCACTTGTTACAGCTGTTCAAAGAGACTTGAGAATTCACTTCTCAAGAAATTGTGGCTCCTTTAGGTAGGCTAACATATCAACTAGCTTTGATAGCTGAGTTAACACATATTTTTTAAAGATATTCCTACCTAATTTGGAAGAGTGACTTACTTTCTATTTACCTACCCATCTTACATTAACCCATCTAAATTGAATTCAAATTAGTTATTACAAATTAGTTCACTTTATTTTGAATTTATTACTGTTGTACAAGAGAATTTACCAATTTCTCAGTTTCATAATTGTGCTTGTAGACAAGCAAATTAGTCAGCAGTGATGGAGAAAGCCAGCACTTGCTTAATAGTCTTTAAATGCAGTTCTTTTTTTTTTTTTTTTTTTTTTAAGATTTTATTTATTTGGCGGAGAGAAACACAGCCAGAGAGGGAACACAAGCAAGCAGGGGGAGTGGGAGAGGGAGAAGCAGGCCTCCCGCCGAGCAGGGAGCCCGATGTGGGGCTTGATCCTGGGTCTCCGGGATCATGACCTGAGCCGAAGGCAGTCGCTTAACCAACTGAGCCACCCAGGCGCCCCTACATGCAGTTCTTCTGAACCTAGGCCTCACTCCAAAGTGAGAGATGTTGAAATGTTGAGGGCTGCAAAGTCACAAGCCCATTTGGAGGAAGGATCAATAATATAATCAGTGTCTCTGAATTTTCAGTTTGTCTCTAAATTGCACTGGGTTCTAACGGGCTAGAGGCTATGGCTTGGCTCTAAGGACTCAGTAGCTAACACTGAGATGCCAGAAAGTAGTATTTTTATAATTTTTTTAGCGGTATTTTATTACTTAGTGTTTTCTGAGATAAATCCTAAGGCAACAACAACGAAAAAAGACTTATGGGAACTTAAAAAATACCATGATTCTGAACAAATTATGTTTATAATATAAAAACCTTACCTCAAATTCAACTCTTAATATTTTTTCTAAAATGCTTTAAAAGTAATCTAAGGGTAGGACCCAGTTTATTAGATGCTCTTGAATTAATTCTAACTTTTTTTAAAAGCACATGTGATGTTACAGATTAAAAGAAAGACATTAACTATAGTTCTGCCAGTTCATTAAAAATACTTTATGTGAAAATGTAAGATTTCCTTCAGTATTTTAGACTGTGATTTTGGTAGAAAAATTATAAATCCTATGTTCACAGAAAACACAAGTAATAAATACCCCTGAAGACACATCTTAAGGAGAAAATGTTCTTATTTTGCAGAGAAAAAATCATATTCTGGAGAATTCTTATTTCCCTCAAAAGTAAAAGCATAATTACCGACACGTAGCATCTTTTAAGAAAAATCTGAGATTGCGCATAATGCACCATAGATTTAAAAATTTCTAAAGCATTGATACCAGAGGACTATACATCCTGATTTTCTTTTTTTTTTTTAAAGATTTTATTTATTTATTTGACAGAGAGAGATCACAAGTAGACAGAGAGGCAGGCAGAGAGAGAGGAAGAAGCAGGCTCCCTGCTGAGCAGAGAGCCCGATGTGGGCCTCGATCCCAGGACCCTGAGATCATGACCTGAGCAGAAGGCAGAGGCTTTAACCCACTGAGCCACCCAGGCGCCCACATCCTGATTTTCATCAGTGAAATTAACTACACTTGTAACATGAGCAATACCTTTCAGAGCACAGCAACCGGCGGGTCTTAGGTGGTCCGAATGAAGCAACGCAAAGCTCAAATACTACGTCAATTTTGCTCTTCTTTTAGAAAGGCATGAGACGACTTCGTTTCCCGGAGGGCAGAGTAATGCAAATGGTTAGAAGCACCTTCTCTGGGGCGCCTGGGTGGCTCAGTTGGTTAAGCCACTGCCTTCCGCTCGGGTCATGATCCCGGAGACCCGGGATCGAGTCCCACATCAGGCTCCCTGCTTGGCGGGAGGCCTGCTTCTCCCTCTCTCACTCCCCCTGCTTGTGTTCCCTCTCTGGCTGTGTTTCTCTCTGTCAAATAAATAAAATCTTTAAAAAAAAAGAAAAAAAAAAAAGAAGCACCTTCTCTGCGAGGCATCCCACTTGTCACTGTGGAGTGGTTGCATGAGAAAGGCCATTTCATTCATCTGGGACCATGTGCTTGAGGGCTCATGGTGGCACATAGTGCTGAATACAAGCCACAAAAATGAACGGCTGGAGTGGGCCAGCTGTATACAAAGTGGGGTCCCATCCACAAGAGGGCAGTGGGAGAAATATAATTCACCACCATCTACACACACCCATCTCCCATTTTTTTGGTAGACTGTTCTAAGTGACTAAGGATTGTCATTTATTTTCCTGGGCAACTTGGAGGTCACTCTAGCTGGGCCCCTCTGAAGGATGGAAGTGGCTGTTCTCCACAAATGCTCTGTGTAGATTTGCCAGATATTCCTGTGACTTCAGAGATGGGATTAGAAATTCAATTGCTTTATAAAGAACTGTTTCCTAAGACGGTTACCTGGTTGGACAAAACTGAGCAATTATGAAAGAATGCGTTAGATCATTTAATCAAGGTAGGAACTGTATACTATATATAGTACCTGATGTATGAAAGCACTTAATTAAAATGTTAGACCAACAGTCATTGAAGTCGGGGAGGGTGAAGGGAACAGGCACGGAATGTTCCCAACAGAGGGCATGCCTCCCAGAGGAGACTCTAGATGTTAAGAACTTACTCCTCAAATGGCAGAATGCAAAGTCTTGTGTTAGACAAAAATCATTACCCCAATGCTCTTCTAAGGATAAATTTAATCAAAATAAACTGCCAAATCTAAATAAACCACTGCAGAATTCAATGTACTCACTTCATGAGTTCCTCACAACACGCTGTCCACTGGATCTACTGATAACATTTTTATTGTAAAAAGGTTTTCTCTTATTTTTATTTTTAGAACTGATGGCATCTCAAGTGAAACGCTGTAACAGTAAAAACTGAGGCAATAACACTAAACTCCCTATAGACAAAATTCTGTTACGACAAATTATTTTTTTTAAATCAAAGCAGTTCCAGTTACCTTTATCCCAGCATCATGCTTGAAATATGATCTCCACAACTAATAAGTGACTGAATCACTCTGCTTCCCAACTTTCAATGATTTATTAATAGGTTGGCTTGCAATAAAAGACCTCTGAGTAACTTCAGAAACCCAGATCTTCAGATTTCATCAAATTTAGAAACCAATAATAAAACTATTTCAATGAGATCAAATGAGAGTACAGAAATTAAATAAACTGATCACATATATTTCAAGCAATACACATACTTAGCTTTCCAATAAGGCTTAAGGGAACAAGAGATAAACTGAAAAAAGTCTGAAAGGTCAATTTTATCTAGCTCCGAGTTTGTCACTGGCACTATTTTGATCAGAATCACTCATTACACTGTACTCAGATGCTATTTTGCTTAGCGAAAATATTTCCTGGAACTCAGTTATGAGAAGATTAAGCACAATTAATTTTAGGATTTAGAATTCTGAAGCAAGGCCACACTGCTCTAGGAACCCAAATTCATATATAACAGCATTGGCTTAGGCTGAACATGGTGCTGGCGACAGTCTAGGGCGTCCCCACTATTTAATGGTTAAATGAATGGATGCATGGATACTTGGATGAGGAAATGAAAAATGTCGAGACAAACTTATTTGGAGAGTTTTAAGAATTGAGAGAGAGACACTGAGAAAGGAAAGAAACAGAGAAAACAAGCACAAATTGTATATAAAGACTTACTTATTCCATGCTTGCCTAAGGTTTTTAGAGCTGTACAGGGTAAAGCGTTCTGAAATGAAAAAGAAAAATTATAAACAATCTTTGTTTTAAATGTATATACAAGTATGTTAAGAAAAAAACACCTCGACTTTTAAAAAAACATAGTATTTGACTTAGCCATGGTACACTTTCATCTTTAGATTGGACAAAGAATAAAACAGGAAGATCATAACATTTTAAATAATGAAGCATTGTTTACTTTTGTTATGGTGACTTATTTCACAAGCCAGTATCTCAGTAATTATTTCTTAGAATAACTAAGTTTTAATTGGGTCAAAAAAAAAAAAAAAACAAACAAAAGAAACAAAAGAAATTCCAAACCTCCAAACTCTAAGTATATTGAAAAACACTGAAACATCGGTGAAGAGAGAGCTGCCCCAATACAATAATGCTGGTTCTCCTTTCTTACATTATTTGGTATTTACATTTTTCTTTCTCACATTTATTTGGTTTGGCTCAAAACCAAACTACCAATGTCCTATAATGTACATTTACATTTTTCATTGACTCATCTTTATTATATTTTAAAAATTAAGATGTTAGTTTTACCAAGTAAGGCAGCATGGAACAGATATAATAATCTCCTATCCTGCTCCCTATTTTTGACTCCTGAAGATACAGCAACTGTTAATATCTAGGGTATGTCTCTTCCCACATATTTCTTTATCCAAAGCCCATCCATAAATACACATATAGACACTATTTTAATTTCTAAAAATGGACTGTACAGTAAATAGTCTGAAATTTTTTTAGTACTTAGCAGATGTAAAGCAAGAAAATAGATGTAACAATTGTTTTAAAGCTGTATAATATTCCGTAGAATAGAAGTATCATATTTATTTGACTATTCTCCTACTGGTGACAACTGAGGTAGTTTCCAGTTCCTTTTCCCTTAAAAAAAAAAAATGCTTCAATAAATATCCTTGTACACCTATCTCTGTATGCAAATGCCTTCATTTCTATTGGACAGATTTCTCCATATAGAACTGCTTGGTAAATGGTCTGCAAATGTTACATTTTAGTGCTGACAGATAACTTCATTTTCCAGCAATGAAAAAATAGTGTCTCTTTATAGTATGCATCCCTGGAATGCAAGGATGGTTTAACATATGCAAATCAATAAATGTGATATACCACATTAACAGAATAAAAAACAAAAACCATGTGATTATCTCAGTAGAGGCAGAAAAGGCATTTGACAAAATTCAACATCCATTCATGATAAAAACCCTTAACAAACTGGGTATAGAAGGAATGTACCCAACACAGAAAAGGGTGTACATGACAAGCCATAGCTAATACCATACTCAATTATGAAAGGCAGAAGGCTTTTCCTCTAATGTTAGGAACAAGACAAGAGTGCCCACTCTCAGCATTCTTATTCAACAACATGCTAACTAAAAGCCTGAGCCTAACTAATCAAGAAAAAAAAAAAAAGGAAGAAAGAAAGAAAAATAAATAAAAGGCATCTGAATTGGCAAGGAAGAAGTAGAACTGTCTGCAGATGACATGATTTTATATACAGAATATCTCCACCAAAATACTATTAGTGCTAATAAACAAATTCAGTCAAGTTGCAGAATACAAAATCAATATATAAAAATCAGTTGTGTTTCTGTTTGTTATCAGTGGATTATTTGAAAAAGAAATAAAGGAAAATTCCATTTATAAAGCATCAAAAATAATGAAATGCCTAGGAATAAATTTAACCAAGGAGAGAAAAGATCTGTATATTGAAAATTATTAAGACACTGATGAAAGAAATTGAAGACACAAATAAATGGAAGGGAATCCTGTATTCATGGATTGGAAGAATTAATATAGTAATTCATACCACCCACCTTCATCTACTGCAATCCCTATTGAGATTTCAATGGCATTTTTTTGTATTTATAGAAGAACAAAAAAATCCCAAAATGTGTATGGAATCACAGAAGACCCTAAACAGCCAAAGCAATCTTGAGAAAGAAGAACAAAGCTAGGGGTATTACCTTTCCTGATTTCAAACTATCTTACAAAAAGTCATAGCAATCAAAACAGTATGGTACTAGCATAAAAACAGACACATAGACTAAGAGAACAAAAGTGAAAGCCCAGAATTAAAGTCATGCATGAACAGTCAACTAATGTTTGACAATGAAGCCAAAACACTCAATGGAGGAAAGATAATCTCTTCAATACACGGTACTGGGAAAACTGAATATTCATAAACAAAAGAATGAAACCGGACTTCTATTTTAAACCAGGAACAAAAATTAACTCAAAAAGCATTAAAGACCTAAATGTAAGACCTAAAAGCCTAGACAAAAACAGAGGGGAAAGCTTCTTGACACTGGTCTTGGCAATGTTTTTAGGGATAGAACACCCAAAGCACCAGTAATAAAAGCAAAAATATAAACAAGTGAGACCACAACAAACTAAAAGCTTCTGCAGAGGAAAAGAAACCATCAACAAAATAAAAAGGCAACCTACGGAATGGGAGAAAAGTATTTACAAGCCACATATCTGTTAAGCTAATATCTAGGGAGTCTGGGTGGCTCAGTGGGTTAAACCTTCTGCCTTCAGCTCAGGTTATGATCTCAGGGTCCTGGGATGGAGGCCTGCATGGGGCTCTCTGCTCAGCAGGGAGCCTGCTTCCTTCTTCTCTCTCTGCCTGCCTCTCTGCCTACTTGTGATCTTGCTCTCTGTCAAGTAAATAAATAAAATCTTAAAAAAAGAAGTTAATATCCAAAATATATAAAGAACTCATAAAATTCAATAACAAAAATCAAGTAATGTAGTAAGAAGTGGGCAAAGGACCTGAACAGACATTTTCCCAAGGAAGAAATTCAACTGGCCAACAAGTACATGAAAAGGTGCTCAACATCACTAATTATCAGATTAAAACCATCAAAACCACAATGAGATGTTACCTCACACCAGTCACAAAGGCTAGTATCAAAAAGATGAGATAACAAGTGCTGGCAAGAATGTGGAGAAAGGGGAATGCTTACATTATTGGTGGGAATGAAAACTGGCACAGCCACTATGGGAAACAGTAGGACGGTTCCTCAAAAAATACCATATGATCCAGCAATTCCATATTAATATTATTATTAATATTCCAATTAATATTCCATAAGATTCCATTAATTGCATTTAATTTCCATTAAATCACTAACTTGAAGAGATTTCCGCACCTTTATGTTCACCTAAATTACTTAAAATAGCTGTGAATGGGAACAACCAAAGTGTCTGTCCACTGATGGATGAAAAAAGGTAGTGTATATATGCAAGGGATGGTAATCAGCTGTAAAAAATAAGGAAATCCTGGGGGCGCCTGGGTGGCTCAGTTGGTTAAGTGACTGCCTTCGGCTCAGGTCATGATCCCGGAGACCCGGGATCGAGCCCCACGTCGGGCTCCCTGCTCAGCAGGAAGCCTGCTTCTCCCTCTCTCACTCCCCCTGCTTGTGTTCCCTCTCTGGCTGTGTTTCTCTCTGTCAAATAAATAAAATCTTAAAAAAAAAAAAAAAGGAAATCCTGATATTTGCAACAACATGGATATTGTGCCCACTGAGGGTATTATGCTAAGTGAAATAAGTCAAAGAAACATAAATACCGTATGCTCTCACTTGTATGTGGAATCTAAAAAACTCTGAACTACTCATAAAAGCAGAGAACAGATTAATGGTTGCCAGGGGCAGGGCACGGGGAGGTAGAGAAATGGATGAAAAGCAATCAAAGGATATAAACTTCCAGTTATAAAATGGATAAATTCTGGGGATGTAACGTAAAGCTTAATGACTTAGATTAACAATACTGCACTATGTATTTGAAAGCTGCTAGGAGAGCAGATCTTAAAAGTTCTCGCCACAGATACACAAAAATTCTAATTATGTGATGTGAGGGATGTGTTAACTGAACTTACTGTGGTATCATTCTGTAATATACATATAAATACAGACATACATAAAATCACTCTGTTGTGCCCCTAAACTTATGCAATGTTATATGTCAATTCTATCTCAATAAAGGAGGGCAAAAGGAGAGTGTTCTAGCAAAATAAAACAAGGAGATATAATGTAGACTGACCAGTTTGAGAGGGACACTTTTTTTTTTAATTTTTAAAGAAGATTTTATTTATTTATTTGGGAGCGAGAACAGTCAGGGGTGAGGGGCAGAGGGAAAGGGAGAGGCAGATTCCCCACTGAGCAGACAGCCTGATGTGAGGCTCAATTCCAGGATCCTGTGATCATGACCCCAGCTGCAGGCAGATGCTTAAGCAACTGAGCCACCCAGGCATCTCAGAGAGGGACACTTTAGATTAAGTGATGAGGAAAGGTGAGTTTAAACAAAATAGTCAATCAACAAAATAAAGTTCCCATGAAAATCTGGTTGGAATGTCATTAAAATACCTTATCTGAAAGGAATGACATAAAATGTACATAACCATATGGTGTCTTTCCATTCAAAAAGGATTTGTGTGTATGTCCTCCAATAGAATTAGATGGCATCTTTTTCATATTGATCTTGATTCTTTTTAAAAATTTAATATTTAAAGGCTTAAGTATTGCTTAATATTGGTTGGTGTCTTTTTTCAGCATTGTCTGTTTTCAATGACAAGCTTTTAAAGGACAGAACCTAAATGACTGATATTGCTTTTGTTACGGTGCATTTCCTGTGGAAGAATACCATCAGATAAGAAGAACAAAAAGAAACTTAAGAACCTGCTCAACTTCCTATTTCTTTCTTTCTTTTTTTTTTTTTTTAAGATTTTATTTATTTATTTGACAGAGAGAAATACAGCCAGGGAGGGAACACAAGCAGGGGGGGCGAGAGACGGAGAAGCAGGCTTCCCACGGAGCAGGAAGCCCAATGTGGGGCTCGATCCTGGGTCTCCAGGATCATTACCTGAGCCGAAGGCAGTCACTTAACCAACTGAGCCACCCAGACGCCCCATCAACTTCCTATTTCTAAACACAGACTTTATTCCACACAGACTGACTGGAAAACTATGCAATGATACATTGGTTTAACTACCAATTACTAAACAACCACTGTTGTACTGGGCTAAGGCTACTAGAAGGGAATCACACAGAAACCCTTCATGCAGGCAGAGAGCTCACATCCTACTGGAGGGAGCCTAAAGGACAGGGTGGCTGGAGCAGACAGAAATCCCAGGAGAGAGAAGTGGAGGCTGACACAGAGAAAGGGCACAAGCGCAGAAGACCGGCTCACATGGAGCCCCTGTGGCCAGTACCAGACCATCCAGACATTCTGCCTTCTGTTTCTAGAATACATTATTGGGAGCAAGGACAAGCAGGGAGACCAGACAAGGTTTTTTACATACAACTGTATGAAAGGGAAATGAAACAAAGACTGCAGTAAGAAGGGGATCAATCAGTCTGCAGCTTGTTAAAAATGCAGAGCAATAGATTTATCGATGGACTGGATAGCGGGTATGACAGAAAGGTAGGCATTAAGATGAGGAATAGAGGATTTACGGATCTCTCATTTCCAAGTTCCAAAAATTGAGAATTTCATATTCAACTCAACTGTCACCCCAAGAATATATGAATCTTTCCAGGATGATTCAGAAAGTACTGAAGGTTTTCATGGAGTTTCAGAGTCACCATTCAAGCTGGGATATTGTTTATTTAAGAACCTGCCAGGCATGGACTGAAACTAGTCATTACGCTCTAATATCGTGCCTTTGCCGAAGATTAGGCCCGATTCTAAGCAGCCATCGTTCTAAAGCTACAGGTCTAAGTGCTCACCAACAATTATGAATTAAAGTCTCAAAAGAACATCTAATGTCTCAGTTTATTCTCTTTTAGACTGCATTATAAAGTCACAACGTAATTCAGCCAGTTGGTGTAGAGCAGAAATTTAGAGGCATAATCTATGTTTGAGGATTAACTGACAAAGGAGAAATGGGAAGAACAGTTCTTTTTATAAAGGTCTTTAAAAAAATTATTATTATCTAAAGTCTGGTATTAAAAAAGCAAGATATATTTAAAAAATTAATTACATCAAATGCTCTTGTAAAGCAAATTTGATCTCCTTAACTTTGTACTCCCCACAAAGCAATTTTAATAATTTGCTATGATTTCAGGAGGAACAAGAATTCCATTACTGATAAAATTAATACAATCTTGCTTTTACAAGTAAATTATTATTCTTGGCAATTAATGACTGCACATAAATATTAGTTCTAAGAATTGCCTCTATTTAGAGTTTAACAGAATATGCTAATAGAAAAAAAATTCCCCCAGAAAGACAATATGTCAGATTTAGCTGTACATAAAAGCCCAAACTGAAATGCCCCATATGAAAGTTAGGAAAAATAAGGAAGAATGAAGCATGAGGTCTCTTGAGATGTTTACTTCCCATCACCATTCACGGAAACTCTGAATTCTAAACGTGACTTGGGCACCTGCCGGGGTGCCAGGAGCTGCACCGGACACAGAGAAATGGGTAAAAGTCCCGGTTATAGCTCAGCGGCACAGGAATGTAAATACAGAATTACAAATACAGGGTGAATAGTGCTGCCATGTGGGATACGGACACCGTCCCTCGGGAGCTCGGAGGCAAAGGCACTAAGTGCGTCTGTTTCTTTTCCAAATGAAGACAGGACAAACACAAGTATCTGAAGCCAGCCCCAGTAAATCATAGGTGCTGCTCCTTCCATCCAGCAACCTTCGCATCTTAACTGCCAAAGTACACAATTTCAAATGGAGGAGGCTCCACCATTATCTATTTTTGGAGGGCCAGGAACATGCATCACATTTATAATTCCATGAAAAAACTGTATTTTAGAAATGATTTCTATTACGAATAAAAGTGAGGCTCCATCAGAACAGACACAATGGAACTCAGCACGTGGGTTTGAAAAATAAAAAAGGTGCTGGAATCCAGGGCTCCGAACCAGTAACAGTATCTTTAATAAAACATTCCAGGGCCTATGAATAATTTTATCAGATTATTCAAGTTATTTGCATGTGAATGTTTGACACTGTCCTGCTTTAGTTAAGTTTACTCTGTGACTACTTTAATGTCACTTTTTCTCTCCAATTATGTTTAAAGTAGGAGTTTAGAATGTTGTGATGTAAAGCACAGGCTAAACTCTGAGCATAACTGAGGAGTGCAATTAATTTAAACCTGCAGGCTGATTTTCACCTTCTCTTCTAGGAGGGACATTGCAGAGGACGATCACACGCAGCGGGAGGCCACGGAGGAGGGCTAGCACAGAAGAAATCCCTTGCAATGCGACAGGGGAGGGGAGTGGCAGGACAGAGAACTGGAAAGGTTTTCCCTCAAACGGCCATGCTCCTGTGCTGCGGGTCGCTGCAGTTCCGAGGGAAAACAAGTGGAGAACAATGGTACGCGTTCCACTGACCCAGCTTAACACGGGCTACAACTGCGGTGGCTTCAGGCATTAGGAAAGCACACCTGAACCCACAGGAAGAGAAAACGTAAATTTGAATGGACTCCTCTGCTTATAGGTAAGAACTGGATAGGTCAGGAAAATAACTTCAATTTGCATTCCCCTCATTTCCTTTTCACCAATTTTTTTGGCTTGTATCTTACGGGACACTGCTGTGCTTCTAACTTCCATAACAGGAAAACATATGAGTAAACAGTTACATCAACCAACCACTTAGAAATCCCAAGTATGTGCGAAGGACTGGAGAGGTGAAATCAGGATTTGTAAGCTAACGCTTTTCTTTCTTTTTGGGGGAGGGGTGGCAATAGAGATGAGATCTTATAAAGTCTAAGACTTTAGTATATCTATCTTTTGTAAAGAAATTTAATATCATCCAACATAAACAGTATCATGGAACAAGTATTTCGTAAGTCAATATAAAAATGAGCATGTCCAAAATGCCACAGGAAATGTTAACATGTCCTTGATAATTAGCTCCTCTCAACAATATGTCCAAGTATTCAGAATTTAAAATTTTTAGGATTATTTTATATTTTAACAGATACATTTACTCTTTCTTCCTGAGCTTGTAAGAAAGTAGTAAGAATTTCAGCAAAGAGCCATAGTCATCCTATCTCCTGCAGGTAGTGAGCCGGAGGCCTTTCTCAGGATTGTTTCAGTGAAAGCAGAAGGGCTCTGGTCCTTTAGAAGGTCAACAACTAACATAGTCATGGATCATCCAGTAAGATCTCAAACAATCACTCTTACCACTTGTTTATGTAACATATAATATCCTTAATCCTTTAGGATAGGAGGTAGGAGTATTCATTCTCTCATTCATTCTACAAATAGTTATCGTGTGCCTACTGTTTGCCAGGCCCTATTATATGGTTATGAGCAGCCTATAATAAATCACGGGACCAATACTAATAGATCATCAATAGAAGAAAACTATATTGACAAGTATACATAAGAATTTTCATGCAAACTTCACTTTCTCCTATTAGGAAAGCCAAGCCGGCTGTGAACATTTCAGTTGATAGTCTGATTGAGACAGAGAAGCTGGATTTGAACCATTTAAAGATTTTCAAAGAGAAGTAAAGCAGAATTCCTTCACAGGAGACTAGAGTTTACCCCAGACGGAGAGGGCTAAACTTGTTCCAAAACCTGGGGATGTTAGATATTTCAATTCCAAAAAAGCAGAGTGACCTAAACGGGCATTTTAGAAATAATACGTATGTTCACACAGCTGCGAGCCACAGCTTTCATGCACTCAGTAAATCCAAAATACATAACGACCGGGATCTGGCGCAGCTCGTGTGTTATCAGTGAGAGGCTCTGACACAACCCATTAATGCTGAACAGGTCTGCACTGCCTTGACGCGGTCACCCAGATGGCACTGCCCTGACGCGGTCACCCGGACGGCTACCTCAAAATGCTTGGCAGCCACCTTCAGATGTGCAAGCAGGAAACTAAAGCACCCTGACCTACTCCCGCTGCAGCAAATCATCTTTTAATTCCCCATGGTGGGCGTTTTAACATGAGTAATCTCAGAGCAACTTCTGGAAACAAACGTTCCACTATTTCATGAAATATTTTTGCTTCTGATGGCTTGGCTTTTTGGACATGCATACAACTGTGGCTTTGTGAGTGCGTGGTCCCCTGACAAGGTCTTTAAACTGTCGAACCTAAAAGTCAAGGAAAGACTCCTCTTTCGTGTAAGATGTTTTCTCTAAGGAAAGTTTAATCACAGGCGTTCTTGCAAGTCTCCAGTGTACTGTTCACAAATCATAACGAATCTTTATAGTGCCCAGAAAAGGAGAGGAAAGATTTTTTATCTCATTCTCCATGCGTCCCCACCCATCTCTCCATCTAGATTCCGTTAAAGGGGAAACAGATCAGGAAGGGGGTGCTCAGCATTGTGAACAATCAGGGAGTCTAACAACTTTATTTTACAGGAGTAAACTGAGGTTGGAAAGGTTGAGTTGCCTGAGCCCATGATGCAGGCTAGTGGGACAGGCTGAACGAGGACTCTGCTCCCAGTCTACTGTTACCTACCAAAGAGCTGGGCTACCCAAGCCTCCTATTTGATACTCAGCAAACATTTTCTATATGTTAGTTTGCAAATACGCATTCACTTTAGTTCTCATGACAATACTGTGCGGGAGAGGCTATGGTCATCTCCACCTTACATATAGAGAAACCGAGGTAGCGAGACACTGGGCACCTTGTCCGTGTTACACCGCAGAGCCGGGATTTGAGCTCAGCCAGTCTAGAGCTCTTCTCCGCTACACCAGGACACCCCTCTGTGTGTCCGCTGGACAAGACGTGAAGCTGAACCTCAACCATGCACTACGCCAGCAGCAGCATGAAAGAGCATAACGCTCCTTAACCATCGATATGAAACAGCACACTTCCAATGAGCTGACATTCTGTAAAAGGCAAAACTACAAAGACAGTGAAAAGATGAGCGGATGTGAGGGTTAGGGCAGAGAAAGGGAGGAATGGGCAGAGCACGGAGGATTTCTCAGAGCTGTGAAATTACTCTGTATGATACCGTAACGGTGAATACATGTTGTTATACATCTGTCCACACCCACGGAAGGTACCACGTTTTCCAGGAGAAGACTCTAATGTAAACTACGAACTCCAGGTTATGATGACGTGTCAATGTAGGTTCAGCGACTATAACAGACGTCCCACTCTCATGGGGCATGTTGATACCAAGGAGGCTGGGGCTGTGTGCACACACGGGGTGTGTATGGGCAATCTCTAGATCTTCTGCTTAGTTTTGCTGTGAAACTACAAGTGCTCTTAAAAAAAGCAGGCACACAAACCGTACTCTCTCCACTCCCAATGCACTTTCCATAGGTTGTCAGTGCCTTAACCTTTGGCCTAGGAAAACAAATCTGTCTTGTGTTCAGAGGAAATGCCAGACCATGTCTTCCCAGTTCTAATAACCTTGGACATCCATTTAAAAAAAAATCTTTTGGTGCCCCAGTTGTCCTATATCACAGTTGGGAGTAACAGCAGTGAAATTCAACAAGGAAGTGCACCTAAAGAGCCGGTAAGAGGGCCCGATGCACAACAGATATTCAGTACCCACTAGCCACTCCTACTACTGTCACAACTATTATGGATATGCTTGAGAAACCATCTCGTAAAGTTATATATCTACCAGGCAGACATACTGTATATGGAAAGCAGTGTAACTCAAGGGAGAGGAAATACTCAAGCTCTCCTCAAGTATCCCTTCTAAGGCAATAAAGAAATGACAAAAAATCACAGACACATTGATATTCTTCTAACGCCTTATAGGTAAGTCTGTGATTTTAATGCACTCGTGGAGAGCAAAGATTTGCATTACAAAAATAGCAATTGTCCTTTTTAGCAGTCAAAAAATTACCAGTTGGATTTACAAAGTTGGCTGGAGAGGTACACAGTTATGTCCTTTCTTAATAATCTCTGTTGCAAACATTATTGTCCGTTAGCTACAAAGATGTTCTGAAAGCGCTGTGTATCAGGGACAAGTGCAAGTGAAGGATGTTTCATCAGATCTTAAAACTGAGCCAGTCATTAGTAGTCGGTGGATCACGTTTTACTTGAGTACCTGGGAGTAAAATATTCCTTGCACCATAAATAAATCAAGATTTTTCCTTTAACCTCTATACTAGCAAGAGTTATTATTTCATAGTCATGTATGTTTGCCTTGCATGATCCCTAGGAGAATGGCCCAAAGAAGTGTTTTAAAAAAACATCGTTCTAAACAAATCAAGGCTCTGAGTCACTTATTTTAGCCAGCAGTAGCTGATAAGCCTAGAAGTCATAAACTCTAAACTGGGAGATTAGATTAGTATTCAGCAAATATTTCTTCTTGCCCCTCTCCCCACTCTCTCTTCTCTGCCCCACGGAGATGATACTTGGTGTGAATGATGGATGTCGGTGGTGTTGACACAGTGCGGGTTTAAATGTGACATTGTGCTCTTCCCGTCTCTTGTCACAGTTTGTAGCTTCCCTGCAAGGAGGATGTGAGATGTGTGGCGAGATCAGAACCCAGCCTGCACCTTGGAGGTGAACCCTGCAGAACCCCGACGAGATCAGCTGAATCCCAGCTGACCACACAGGCTTGAGCAACTAACCAGGACTCTGGGCTTGGCACCGACTTTGGGGTGGTTCGTTTCGAGCCCTATCATGGCGGAACTGACTGCTCCATGCGGTTCTGGCCCAGTGCTATCCTGTGGGGAGTTCCTCCCAGGTCTTCAGCTACATTCATCTTCCTGCCTACCTGCCCTCATAGAAGGACTTCCTGAGGTGATTCATGTGAAAGCATCTGGCAAAGCATCAAAAACTGTAGGACTCAAATAGCATCACCAACCAACCAGCACTTCAATTTTCAGTCATTGTTCTGTGTTTCTAAGAATTTTCAAATGCCGCATTAGTACACAAATTCTCAGATCACAAACACTGCTGTGTGTGTGCCTCTGACGTCCCAGGGACAGAAAAGAGAAAATCCTACCTTCCTCCTATCCTCAGCTCAATCACTCGTGAATCTCTCACAATGGTGTGGAATTACTGCTCAGGATGGTTAACTGTGCAGAGCTTAGGCCTGCGGGGACGTCCCTCACTCCCTCCCTGGGGGCACAGTTAACTACTCAAGGTACTGTGGTCAAGACCTAATTTGAACAAAGGAATCAACTTGTTTTATTTTATTTTATTTTTATTTTATTTATTAAATATTTTATTTATTTATTTGACAGAGAGAGACAGCAAGAGAGGGAACACAAGTAGGGGGAGTGGGAGAGGGAAAAGCAGATTTCTTACCAAGCAGGAAACCTGATATGGGGCTCGATCCCAGGACTCTGGGACCACGACCTGAGTCAAAGGCAGATGCTTAACAACTAAGCCACCCAGGCGCCCCCAACCTGTCTTGTTTTAGATTTAAACTTCCAATTCCCTGTCCCCCTTCCTAAGATCTTAATTTTTTTTTGTAAGGTTTTTTTGAAAGATACTTAAAAGTTCAGGGTCAGGAGAGATGGAGGACCTTCTGCAATGCACAGATTTCTAGCTATACATTTGCTGGTACTTACTGTGTGCAGGCTAAATAGAAAACACCATGTTATAAATTAAAGAAAGCAATGACAAGTGGATGGCTGGTTTATGGCACTTTGAATGGTATATGACAACTCCAACCTGCCATTTTTAAAGAGCTGACAGTTTTTTCAGTACCTGGAAAGTTATCCTTGTCTTCATTTGATTCTGTTCTCTCTTAGGTTAAATCTCGAATTCTCTTAGGTGTGGTTTTAACCAAATCACACACATTGGACAGTATACAGGATATTAGCTCTTCTGGGGAGTGGGGTGGGAACAGTAGGATTACTGAAGAGATGGGGAAATCCTGGTGAGATGAGGTGTGGATAATGCCCCAAATGAAATTTTACAAAATTCCAAGAGTGAAAGTAGGGAAACTAGCCTATTTAGGATTTTGTTCTGTTTTTTTTTTTGGTTTTTTTTGGTTTTTTTTTGGTAAGACTCCAGTCAGAAGAACTTTACTTCTCCTTAAAATTGTAATACTATTACATTTTCTCTGGCTTTTTCTGGACACTTTGCTAGTCTCCATCAATACTGATGCCCTCTAGTGAAATGCATGGGAAATTCTTTAAGCAGATACAGGAAAAAATCAGTAAAGATAGTCCCTACTTTGCAATGCAATGGGTTTCTGCAATTCATAAACCCGCCCATAGGTCTGCAGTCAAGACCTAATTTGAACACAGGAATCAACTTGTTTTATTTTATTTATTTTATTTATTTATTAAATATTTTATTTATTTATTTGACAGAGAGAGACAGCAAAAGAGGGAACACAAGCAGGGGGAGTGTGAGAGGGGGAGGCAGACTTCCTGCCGAGCAGGGAATCTGATATGGGGCTCGATCCCAGGACTCTGGGATCATGAGACCTGAGCCAAAGGCAGATGCTTAACAACTAAGCCACCCAGGCGCTTATCAAGCTGTTTGATTGTTTTTCTTTCTTTTGTAAAAAAGATTTTAGGGGCTCCTGGGTGGCTCAGTTGGTTGAGCGACTGCCTTCGGCTCAGGTCATGATCCCGGAGACCTGGGATCGAGCCCCACATCGGGCTGCCTGCTCGACAGGAAGCCTGCTTCTCCCTCTCTCACTCCCCCTGCTTGTGTTCCCTCTCTGCCTGTGTTTCTCTCTGTCAAATAAATAAAATCTTAAAAAAAAAAAAATAAATAAAAATAAAAAAGATTTTATTTGTGAATTTAGAGCACTTAAGTGGGGGGAGGGACAGGGGGAAACAGAATCTCAAGCTGACTCTGCCATTGAGTGTGGAGCTGGACACTGGGCTCGATCTCACGATCCTGAGATCATGACCTGAGCTGAAATTAAGAGTTGGATGCTTAACTGACTGAGCCACCCATGTGCCCCCTTATTTTCATTTTATAGCCTTGGCCATTTCTAGGACTTACTTCATATCAGATCCTTGGCCAGCTCTATCCTCCATGTCTGTGGCATCTCTGCTAACCGGTAAGAATAATTTCCCCCAAGTCCATGCTTGCCATTATAGACCCTTCTCAACACAGAGCTTGTAAACAAGAGGACTTCACACTTGAGGCAAAAGCCCCTTCCCACCTCTGCAATTGGTCTATGACTTTTTGTAGCCAGTGCGCCCTTCGGAAACCATAAAACATCAGTTTCCTTCCTTGATCAAAACCCTTCCCTGCTCCATGATTCTTCTTGCATTTCAAATAAATGGCCTTCCAGAACCCACCCTTCTAGACTATCTGCGGCTCTCCGTGGCCACACTATTCCAGCCACACTGACCTGTAATCTGTCTCCTACCTGTATCGCCCTGAGCACATAAGCTCCACATGGAAAGAGGTTTTGTCTGCTTTACTCACGACTGTATCTTCAGCACCTCAACGCTGCCTGGTACCTAGTGGAGCACTCGGCAAGAGTCTGAGCCGTGACAGTATGTGAAGCATGTCCCTGCTGACTGAATGAGGCCTCTTTGTGTTGGCGCGCCCTCACGTGCAGCCACTAGCGACCCCCCAGCATGACGGCCGCAATCAGAGAAGTGAGGAAGTAAAGGCATTTTGCCCTTCCTGTTACATTTAACCTTCACTAAAACTTCCTCTGCTCTACAGAGTTCACTTCATTCATAAATTTACTGACTAACTGGCTTTTTCACTATGTGACCCAAGTGGCATTTACTGGAGAGAAGTAGTGGTTGAAGGTGATGGATGATGGGGGGTGGAGAGAGTCTAACTGTCCTAAGCTTTGGGTCAGGCAGACCCACAGTTTTAGCAATAAAATCTGAGATAAGATTCAGATATTTGCATAGTAATTTTTAAAGTCCATTTTTATAGCCATCACATAGTTACGCCCTTGTATATCCAGATGTAACCCACGATTATTTCGGTTGCTAGCAATCAATTAAAAGACATAAAAAACAATTCCTGAGATAAAGCATAAAGGGCAAGTGGGAAAGGAAATACCAGGCAGAGGTCACTACAAATGGTCCAAAATATTATTTTGTAGTTATATTCCCTTAGCACTTTAAAAGTACTTTATGTCAATCATACAATTATATCTTCTTAAAAAGAGGCAGAATATAAGTAAATACAAAGCAATAGAGAGAATATAAAAAATAGATGATCTCATTTAAATTCCAAAGGATTTTGTGAGCTGGATGGAGCAGACATGATTCTTCTGGAAGAGCAAGGAGGAAGTCTCTGCGCATCCACCGAGGGGCCCCTGTGAATGTGTGGTCTCTGCAGGGCAACATCTTGGCATGAAGATGTCTTCCTTTCAAACTTCCTGCACTCAGTATCCCACACAACAATCTCTGCTGCTTCCACAGCTTTTCTACCACCTTCTTAAAGACTAGGGGAAAAGCCAAGAGTATGAATCAAGAATAAGGGTCCAAGCTTCCTTAGGGCTGCAAATCATGAAAGTGGGCAACCCCCATAATATGTACTACGGACAACACATCTGAAGGTCAACATCCACAGGGGGCAATGTGGAGCTGACGGTTTGCTGGAAACACAGGGTTAAAGAGGTAGAGGCTGGTTCTGGTATCTACAAGAAGGTATAGATCTTTTCTAAGATGCCACAAGGCAGGGCTAGGGAGAGCCTCCCTCATGCCCAGATGCCTGCAGTTAAGGAAACCCATTGAGAGGCAGGCACAGGCATGGGTGAGAAGACCAGGCTGGAAGTAATATATTAAAGTGCTTTGTAAATAGTAAAATAGAACACAAAAGGTAAAGTGTTATCACCGTAGCATCCTATTTCTAAAGTAATTCACACCTTCCCTCTGGAATTAAGTCTGGATCTGGCTTTTGGGCCCCAGTCAGGCCTGTGAATAGGCAGGACTTGAAGAGAAGTTCTTCACCTCATTACAAAACCTTAGTACAACTAAGTCCACATGTATCTATTTATATTTTTAACCTTTAATTTCTTTTTTATTATTCTGATGTTCTGCACATACTCCTTTTTCCTTTTTTTGAAAAAATATTTAATTATAGTTGATGTACAATGGTAGGTTAGTTCCGGGTGGACAACAAAATTGAACATCTCTGTACATTAATACTATGTGCACCACAGGCATGGCGGCCATCTATCCCCAAACAATACTGCTATAATACAGTTGACTATATTCCCTATGGCTGTACCCTTTATCCCATGTCTTATTCATTCCATAACTAGAAGCCTGTATCTCCCACCCCCCTTCACCCACTTTGCCCACCTCCCCACATCACCGCTCTGGCAAACATTGGTCTGCCCTTTGTATTTATGGGTCTGCTTCTACTTATTCACTAATTATTTTTTTTTTATCTTCTCAGGTTTTTACTTAAATTCCAGTTAGTTAACCTACAGTGTAATATTAGTTTCAGGTGCAGAATTTAGTGAATCATCACTCACATACAACACACGTCACCCATTTACACCATCCCCTGCCTACCGCCCATCCAGCAACGCTCCACATTTAAGTGAAAGCATATGGTATTTGTCTTTCTCTGTTTGTAACTATGTCTATATCTAAATGTTGCCTTCAAGGTCAAAGTGTCTGTGGGCTTAGTTTTGGGCGTAAAATGTTTAAAATACTACCATTCTGGAGGCACCTGGGTGACTCAGTTGGTTAAGCGACTGCCTTCGGCTCAGGTCATGATCCTGGAGACCTGGGATCGAGTCCCACATCAGGCTCCCTGCTCGGCGGGAAGCCTGCTTCTCCCTCTCTCACTCCCCCTGCTTGTGTTCCCTCTCTGGCTGTGTTTCTCACTGTCAAATAAATAAAATCTTAAAAAAAATTTTTTTTTTTAAAATACTACCATTCTGTAGTTTGCCTCCAATGGCAAATTTTTCTTTCATTTCACTTTGTTCACTGAAAAGCATTCTATTATATTCATCAAATCTTCCTTAATCAGCCTCTTGTATCAAATAACTTTCCCTTAGGAATAACAGAATCACTTCAGAAATGCTCTGTTCTCTTGCTTGATTTGGGAACACAGACTTATTTTAGTCTAAATTTTATTAGTCTCAATTGTTTCTGGTCTAGCAACATTTTTTTCTTCCTGAAAGCACCTTTCTTTTTAAACTTCTGAATAATAATCTGTCATCAAGAGAATGCTACTAAATGCCCCTTTTGTTGGAAGCACTTAAGAGATGAATAAATAAGTATCATGGAGTCTACATGTTACTTTGAGGCCAAACTACATCTGTTTATTTATGAGAGGGAAGAAGAAAGAGTAAGAGAGAATAGAGTGGAGAGGGGCAAGGAAGAGAGAATCTTAAGCGGGTTCCACACTCAGAATGGAGCCAGACATGGGACACGATCTCATGACCCTGAGATCACAAACTGAGTGGAAATCAAGAATCTGATGCTTAACTGATCGAGCCACCAAGGCGCCCTGCAGTCAAACTACTTTATACAAAGTAGTATTTGTGGCTCTACGTAGTTCACTAGATACAAAGATCAGAGGCCCTCTAGTCTTCTGTTATATTCTTTATAGACTGATGGTCAATAAAATGCTCACTGGAAAAAGGTCAGTGAGAAATTGCAATACAGCCTTCATGCTAAGGTCCAGTAGCATGATCTTCCATGAGGTATGCTGGAAAAAAGAGCACTGAATAGAACCCCAGGAAGACCTGGGATCTATTTCCACCTCTGACTCTAACTTAGGACAAACCACTGAACATCTCTGGCCTCGGGTTCCTAACCTTACAAAGGAGAGAACAGAACTGGATGCCCCTGAAGGGTCTTCCAGCTTTAATGTTCAACTTGCTTAAACAGATACAAGCACAACCGAAACAGGGTTCACACTCCCAGCCCCAAGGGCTTTCCTCAACGGGAGGAAATGTCAACGTTTTCTCAGCATCCTCAGTCACTTCCCATTTCTACCAGCCTGAAGAGCCTCCAATGTCTACCTGTGTTCTACCCAGATTTAGGAATGACGACAATTATGCAAAGCCCAAACAACACATCAAATATGTATGCAAGATGTGTTTTCTAAAAAAATATTAATGCTGGGGCGCCAGGGTGGTTCAGTCATTAAGTGTCTGCTTTCGGCTCAGGTCATGATCCCAGGGTCCTGGATTGTGCCCCACATCAGGCTCCCTGCTCAGCAGGAAGCCTGCTTCTCCCTTTCCCTCTGCCCCTGCTTGTGTTCCCTCTCTCACTGTGTCTCTCTTTGTCAAATAATAAATAAAATCTTTAGAAAATATATCAATGCTAGGTCTGTGTTATATAACAAAGAATTTCCAGGATTACTTCACCAGGGACACAGAAGCCGGGTTGCCTCTGTCGATGTAAAGTAGTGGCGGGGGAAGAAGGCAGGAGAAAGTGATCCTGGGAACCCCCCGGGGAAGCCTCTTAAACTATCTCACGGGGAAACCAAGATCAGAAGTGTCCCATTACTGAGTAGCTATGAAACAAGTGAGAGGAAAATTGTCTTAATTTTACAGTGGACTTTACATTTTGTCAGGGAACGGGGCTTGGCCTGCGACGAATCTGGTCGGGGGTGACAGAATTCCCGAAGTCCTAAGAACAACCTCTCACCTCTGAGGCTGGCCCACTGCAAGTGTCCTAAGCTTGGTGATAAAAAGAGAAGCTCTGATATAAGAGAGAGGGAGAGAGGGGTGAGGCAGGAGGAGGCAGAAGAAAGAGAATTTCTGAGACCACATGCCACAGACCCCAAGGGTGAGGGAAGAGAAACAGGACAGCAATCAGGTTCAAAACATCAGACCCACTTCCCACCTCTTTAAAGAGAATTTAAATAGCAGGAAATGATGAAAAGCCTGCACCTCCCACAGTTACTCCTTATTCTATGTAACACACATGTGTGTGCACATGTGTGTTACATATATACTTACTTTATGCGGCAGTGGCCTGTTCCTGCCTGGTTGCTACGGGAGTAAGCGAATTCCCACAGAAGGTGAAGGAATGGGGTTAATGCGGAACTGGGTGTCCGCATAAATGTAAAAGCAGAAGAGGATACAGACTAAATAGTAAAGAATACTACAAATACTAAAGAATAATACCCAGTTGTTATCTAATTGTTCTTCTCATTTTTGGCAACCATTCTTAAAAATATTTCTCTAGCTTTGCCACACTTTCCAAGGGAAAGCCAGATTAAGTTCTCCGCTAAAACAGAGAAGTTGAGAAGGTACAGTCCCTTTATTCATGACACATTTCGTCATCTCTCTCATGAACTCCTGTCCTAGTCTCCGAGCTGGTCTCCCTGCCAGGAGCTGGGCCTCCCATTCTCAGCACAAGAGACAGAATAATCTTAGTAAAATGCAACCCAGATCATGTGCAGCCTTGTTCATCTTCCAGTACTTTCTGTCTAGTTCAGAGTAAAGGGTGAAGGACTCCTGCTGGCACAGTGCTTATTGCCTCTGACCTGATTTTATATTCTCCTCTTCCCACTGTATGGCCTTTGTATTTGTGGTTCTCTCTGTCTGGAAATTCTGCAAATATCTTCATGGTGTTCTCTCTCTCTCTCTCTCTCTCTCTCTCTCTCTCTCTCATGCCTTTGAATTATATGCCATCTTCTCAGTGAGGTTTTCCTTGATTACATTTAAAATTTAAAACTGTGATGTGCCCCCTTCCCTGGCACTTCCCGATCCCCTTTCTTGCTCTATTTTCCTCCAGAGTACTCACTGCCACCTAATATACGATATATTTTATGTATTACAAGTCTCCCCTATCTATCAGGGATCTGGTATATTTTGTTCACTGCAACATCCTCACTTCCTATCCACACAAATGATCCTCAATAAATATTACTGAATTAATAAATGAATCCGACTTATTCTATAGAAATTATAAGGATAAGTTAATTTAAAAAAGAACACAAAAAAAGACCTTGTAGGTAAATAGAGTATGTTAAAACCAAGAGACTCAGCTTTTTAGCTTTACTCATGACCTAAATCATAGCTATAAAATAATCCATTTGAGGGAGGCTCAGTTGGTTAGACGACTGCCTTCGGCTCAGGTCATGATCCTGGAGACCAGGGATCGAGCCCCACATCGGGCTCCCTGCTCAGCGGGAAGCCTGCTTCTCCCTCTCTCATTCCCCTTGCTTGTGTTCCCTCTCTGGCTGTGTTTCTCTCTGTCAAGTAAATAAATAAAATCTTTAAAAAAATAATAATCCATTTGAAAACAGTCTTCACTTCAAAGTACATATATATAAATTTATACATAAATCTCTAATAACAACTGATCTGTTAAAAAATATGACGACTGTATTGTTCTCAACCACCATAGCTTTTTCTCTTAGGGAAAGATTCTCTTAGGGAAAAATTGATTCAGTTAAGCAAGAAAAGTAAAATATGAGAGTGAGAATTGTTCTCAAAATTGTTTTCTTCGATGTATAAAGAACCTGTAGAAATTGACCAGAAAATGACACACAACTCAACTGTAAATCAGCAAAAGATATTAACTGTTCCCAGAGAGGAAATGAAAGCAATCTTGAAACACAAAAAGAAGCTCAACCTCATCATAAAAAGGAGCATGAAATTAAAAATTGTGTTGAGATTCCTTTTGCCCACTAACAGATTGGCAAAATCTGAAAGTCTGGCTATAGCCTGTGGCTTGGAGAAGCAGCATTCTCATGTGTTTGCCGGTAAGAGAGCCACGGGCACCATCCTTTTGGACAATTTGATGGACTGTTCAAAGTTATAACTATATATATTTTTTGATTCTTTATCCCACTTCTGATAATTTATCCATCACATTTACCTGCACACATGTGACATTGTGTGTGTGTTTATAATAGCAAAAGTGTGGCAACAACCCAAATGCCCATAAGTAGGGAGTAGGTTAAATACCTACAATAGAAAATGATGGATCTATAAGTCCCACTGGCCTCTCTATACAGTGATATGAGTGGACCTATGGGATGCATTAATGAGGCAAGCTAGATCTAGAATTATATTAATACTGGAAATATAAAGTATATATATTCATCATCTCCTACAATCACATAAAGGAAAGAAACATAAGAAACTAATAATATGGAGAAGGAGGTGTGAGGGCAGTGGTTCTGAGGAAGTGGGAAGATAGCAGACAGGTTTGGGGAGGTCTTACATTATGCTCCTTTTTCATATTGTTTGATATCTTGAATTGCTTAAATGCATTAGCTATTAAAACATTAAGCAAAGTATGCAGGACCTAGCAATCATACTCCTTGGTATTTGCCCAAAGGAGCTGGAAGTCGATGCCCACACAAAAGCCTGCCCACAAGTGTTTACAGCATCTTTATTCGTACCTGACAAAATTTAAAACAATTAAGGTGTTCCTCAGGATGATGGATAAATAAACTGTAATATACCACAATAATGAAATATGTAGCATTAAAAGGAAAGGAGCTATCAAGCCATGAGGAAACATGAAGGCAACTTAAGTGCATAGGACTAAATGAAAGAAGTCAATTTGAAAGGGCAACACCCATAAAGTTGATTCCAACTTTATGACATTCTGGAAAAGGCAAAACCATGGAGACAATAAAAAAAAAAGGTCATTGCCAGGGGTTGGGTGGGGTAGGGAGGAATGACAGGCAGAGCACAGCACATCTTTCAGGGCAGTGAAACTACTCCGTAGGACACTATAATGGTACATACATGTCATTACACATTTGTCCAAACACATGGAACACACAACACCAAAAGCAAGCCCTAGTGAGTACTATGGACTTTGGATGATAATGCTGTGTCAGTTTAGGTCCATGAAACTGTAACAGATGTATCACTGCAGAGGGAAATGTTGCTAATGGGAGGCTGTGCACCTGCCGGGGCAGGGATATAGGAGAAATCTCTGCACCTCCTGCTTAAGTTTGCAATGAGGCTAAAACCGTGCTAAAAAATAAAGTCTATTAAACAAAACAAATACGTCCTTAAGGTTCAGATTCTCTTGCTTTCCCTCAGACTTTCTAAGGCACACTTTGGGGGTAGAATAAGGAAGTGCAGAGTGGGAGTGGTACAGGCAGACTCTAGCACTGCTCTTTTTCTCCTTTGGCAATGGGTACCTTCTTCCCCTGGAGGATGAGGTCCAGGAGGTCAGAGACGAGGGATCCCTGACGATCTGATCAGGGGCTGCATGAAAGACTCACAGATTTGCTTCCTTTGCCTCAGTCTATTGCCTCGTCTCCCTTTGGCACCTCTCAAGCTAATTCAGGAAATATTTATCATGTCTACTCTTACCCACAAGCCCCAAGCTCTGCCTGGACTACCTTTCTTTTTTGTCAGCACCCACACCGTTCACCATCTAAACACATCGTTCTTATGGTTCCCCATCACCTTCTATGTATTTAGCGCCTGTGACGGTACTTATCCATAATATTAAATAACGTAAACATATATAGCCTAACTTATATCCCTCTATCCCAGAAAAGTCATATAAATGATATCTGTTTTAAACATTTGGTAGAGTTCAGAGCAACAAATATTTATTGAACACCAAAATATGAACTACGCACAGTCCCTGATCTCATGAAGTTCCCGATCTGTTAGGTTAACTTGTACTACATCACAGGACTTTCCAGAACACATTTAATAAATGCTTTTGTATGTTGTTGGAGGTTAACTCTGTTCACACCAAAATAAGCATATGACTCCATCTTTCTGTTGCAGAACCTTGGCAGGCCAAACGACTGTCTTAATTATTCCTCTCTACATCTAACTTTAGTTACTCAAAACCTTTTCATAGTCTCCTCTATTTTTCCAAGACTTCAGGTTTTAGATACTAACATGGGGAAGCGAACCTTCTTTCACAGCCCACATCTGGAGCATCTACAAAGAGCTGTGTTCCCACACTCCATTTGGAAGAGCTGGAGCAGTTAGATAGTGCTTCTTGCTTGGTTAAAAAAAGAAGAAAAAAAAATCCACCTTAAATTGTTGAGTTTCTATGGTCTTTCTGAACATAGAAGTTACTTACAATTTTCAGTAAAAGTACAAAGAGTCCTTGGGGCAGCCCAAGGAGACAGAATAATTCTTAGCACACTGTATACTTTCAGAAGAAAAATACTGAGAATAAAAATAGTTTCCCAACTCGGTCATTCTTTGGGATTGATAATTTATTCCTGATGGTGCCTCAGAAGAGGGGAAGAGGAGCAAGGGAATAAACTTGGCTCCCATAAAAGAAATTATTCATAGCTCTTTTCCCTCATAAAATAATGGACTATTAGATCTTCCATAAAATCCCTTTCAGTAATTTTACGGTGGGTCTGCACTTTATAATCCATGTTTTGTAACAGAGAAAAAAGAAAAAAAAACAAGAGAATTATTCTACAATAATTCATTCTATTGATTTTTATTAAATTTCCAATTCCAAACCTTTCATCTCCCCTATAAAAATTAAATTACCACATTTCAGATCCTTTCTCGAAATAGAATTATTAAAACTGTAAGTTTCTTGACTGCCATCTACTGGCGAAGGAAAAAGTGACAACTTATTTTAAAAGGTCTGCATTTTCTCTCAGATTTTCTAGTTTAGAGGTCTAAATATTTCACATTAAAGAAGACTGCATACTGTACGTACGACAGGCATTCAGAACACTTTATATGTTTAAACTCAAATTAATGGGCTATATGTCACTAGTTTTAAAAAAATAAATCAAGTAAAGTTTTCATTTTTACAACGTAATACTCTTCTTGGTATTGTTTCCAGAAGTCACACAGATAGATCCCAGTACCCTGATGGAAGTTTTGTTTTATAGACACGGACGCCAGTCTAACCAATGATGATATGGTCACGTTATCAGCCAGTCAACTCAAATGAGATACATGTGGTGAAAACCTCTCATAAGGAATGTCATTAATCCTATCTTTATAGGCAAATAAATTGTAAAAACAAAACAACTCTACCGAAAGAATATACAAGAGCAAGTAACCAGATTTTTTCACGGTATAATACAGAAGCTTGAGGGGGAAATGTATATATTCACTCTGAGTATAGGAAGCACATTGTCATTTGTAATTAGTGAAACATACCTGGCTTAAAATGCGGTAAAGAATGAACTCCAGGCCACGTGTCCTCATTTGGCGTTCCAAGAACCTAGTGGAAAGCAGGAAATTGTGGAAACAGACTTGTTATTTCCAAAGCACTCAGAATTCTCCAGTGTAGAAAACAGTACACTGTGTATGATGAAACTCTGGACTTTTTTTTCCATGATCGTGTGCCAGGGATTTTACTTCAATAAAAACAAACCCCATACTAAAAGCTAAAGAGCCACCCAAGACGAATGTCTGCATTTTAACAAACGCAGCTGAATGCAAGCAGTGAAATCTGCTGCATTTTGTCAACTCCAAACTTAATAAGTAGGCTTAAGACTCCCAACGATAAGCTGTCATCTCCATGGAACTGAATCAAGTATGTGTGTTCCCTCATGACTCTTGCATGAGCTTTTGTTCTTTACTCCAGCATCAGATGCCTCGTCACTTAGTTTTACGAATTCTGCCATTTGGTCCCCTGCATCCTCTGTCTGAGCATCAGGATGTTTCAAAGAAGCAAGACAGGCAGCTTGGGATGCTCATCCTCAATTAGCCACACTGCTCATTTCAGGTAACGTCTTTATGTAGCCTACAATTTCCTCATCCCCCCGATAATACTGTCCTCCCTCCACACTCCCTCCTTTCTTCATCCACATTTTCATCTTCTTTCCCCCTTTCTTTTTCTACCACCACGATGTCTGCCTGAAGGCATTAAAGGGCAATTGCAGCTCACACAGAACTGGGTTCAAATCCCCGCCCCGTGAACATCCAGGTCCACCGCAGGCTGCTGTTAGCAAGGTCATGGTAAATCACCAGTCAGGAACAGTGGCGCTGGAGGGTCAAGAGCCCAGACCCCAGAAACAGATTCCGTGGGTTCAAATCCTTGCTCCCTGAATTATTAGTCATGTGACCATGGGCAAGAAATAACCTCACGGAGGTTCCTCACTGAACTGAGCTTTCAATTCCCTCCTTTGTAACCTGGCAGTGATAACAGCACCTACCACTCTTGCAGTGAGAACACTACCTGGGCAGGAGTAAGCATGACGTATTAGATGTTACTCAAAACACCCCTAGAAAACAGGCTCAGGTCAGGGTGGCCCTGGCCATATGGGAGAATCTGGTGCTCCCCCCCGCCATAGGTGATTCAAACTGTGATGGACCAACAGGTGAAAATGGGCAAGAGATAAAGCCAGAAGCCGGCAAAAGAGGAGGAGTGGCGGATACCATGGGAGGAAATTCAGCATGTTCCTCTTATCCAAGCGTGAGCAGGTTCTGCCATGCAATAAGGGAATGCAGAGTTTTGATTATTTGCGTGTTTATTTACTGGGGGACAGCTCTGTCCTATCAGAGTGGCGAACACACAGTGAGGGCTCCCCTCCCTGCACAATCAGTAGTAACGGCAATAAGCACATCTGTACAAGGAAGGCCACACTCTGGATGGGCTGGGTAGAAGGCGGGCCGACAGGCAGGAGGGCTGGGGAAGGGGCTGTAAGACAGGAAAGGAGACGGAGACACTGTCTGACATGAGCTACTGAGGAAACAGTGTCTGCAAAAGGCATTTCCCCCTTCCCTTCACGAATTCCGATGATAATTTCCAGACCGGGAGACAACCAGGCTTGTGGGCAGCACGCCCCACCTCATCTGAGGAATGCTCTCCCCTGCGAGCTTCCACTAAAACCTGCATGAAGGACGTGAAGGACTTTAGCAACTAAAGGGAGAACTTTCGGCTTGATCGCTATCAATCCGTCCCTTCTGACACAGATCCTCTGAAGGTTTTATGAACCACAGAAGTCCAGCCACAACGCGAAGCTCGTTCTCTCACTCCCAGGAAAGGCCGTTACCCTGACTGTACACGTCTCTGCAATGTTTGTGTGAGCAACACCTTTTCGCAGGCACCATCCCCAGCCCTGCCCAGGGTTCCATTTCAGAGTGACTATCAGGTATTATGGCCGCTTCATAAAAGTCGCCTGTAAAGAGAAAATGAGTAAGTCTTTTTTTGAGTTACTGTAGCCCTGACTGATGGGACTCCACACTTCAGATTCTCCAGCCTACAACTCCTGGACCATCTGCACAAGAAATACAATGTGGGCAGAAAGCTAGCAAAGGAAAGAAGTATTAAAAGTCAGTCTTTCTTCCTGTGAAAGCCCTTTTGGGAAGGCAATCTGGGTTAAATGCTTGGTCAGAGAGGACACGCTACTTCTGCCTGGCGCAAAGTGGGGGTGCGTTGTCGCCAACGGCAGATTTTCCTTTCTCTTAGTTGACTCAGACATTCCACAACCAGGACACTTTTTAGGTTAGAAAAAGAGGTATCCTCTAAAGCAAAAACTAATCTTTTGCACATACAACAGGGTAAAAGAAAATAGGACCACTGACCTGTCAAATGTGGCCCCACATCTGTAAATAGGCGGGCTGATAACATCTGCAGTGGCTTTCAGTCTTAAAGTGACAGACCTGCTGTGATATGTTAAAACATCCACTACAAGGTCACTCAAGAAGCTTCACCTGACACCTGAGCCCGCGGCGGGGGTGTCTCCCTGCTCCCCTGTTGGGCCATGTCCTCAGCAGGCCAATGTTTAGTGTGCTCATCACAGAAGACAGAAGGATGAGACAGGCTCCACCTGGAGGTGCTCCCGCTCTGTGAGGCTGATGGGGGAGGGGGCAGCGATGGGCTGCCCGTAATACAAGGGCTTCCTCAGAAGTGTGAGGAGAGGGAGCTAACAGCGCCAAGTGGGGATGTGTCTAAGGCTCTCTGGGGCTGAGGAGCAGAAAAGGGGTGCGGGGGTGGGGGTGGGTAGTGAGAGCAGAGAACTCTGGTTACAAAGAAGGGCTATGTCAAAATATTTTCAGTTCTCCAAATTCTCCTGCTGCAAATGCCCCCACGCCTTCTCACACTGGTTTCCTCTTCTGGAATGCCCTGCCCACGTCTCGCCAGGTTAATTCCTACCTTTTTTTCTAGCTTCAGCTCGTGAGCTACCCTTTCTGGAAGGACTTTCTGGCCCAAGTTACATGCTGTGGTCCTCATAATCTCTGAGGGCTTTGTATAGGACTCCTAGGGACCCACCCACGGCCTTACAACTGTCAGATTACTGGTCTGTCTCTGCAGGGCACCGTGGGCCTCTGAGTGGAGGCTGCGGTGTTCATATCTTTAGATCTCTAGTGCCTGCTCTGAGCCTGGCACCAAATATGCACTCAGTACATGCTGACCGAATGAGCAAACGGCGTGTCTGGGTTACTGTGTGAAGTTCGGAGTCACTGCGTTGTTGCCTGAGTTATGGAGGGGAGGCTAGGACCAGGGAATGAATAAACGGAGACTGCATTTTATCTCTGTCTCAGGTTTTCTCAGACTATAGGTCCCATGACTGGGAGACTGTCAATTTCACGGAGAGTGTTGACATCAGCATTTTTCTAAAGATGAAAATAACAGGTAATATCAGAAGATAACAAATGTTAAAGATTCATGTTCTTCTATGAAACATATTCACGTTATATCTGTGTGTGTATGTGTATACACGTGCTTTATGAGTCATGAAGTAAAATGTATTTCTACGGGCACCTGGGTGGCTCAGTCGGTTAAGCATCTGCCTTCAGCTCAGGTCATGATCTGGCTCCCTGCTCAGTGGGGAGTCTGCTTTCTCCTCTCTCTCTCTGCCCCTCCCCCCACTCATGTACACATATGCACACTCCTCAATAAATAAAATCTTAAAAAAAATGAAATATTTCTTGGGGGTGCCTGGGTGGCTCAGTTGGTTAAGCGACTGCTTTCGGCTCAGGTCATGATCCTGGAGACCCGGGATCGAGCCCCGCATTGGGCTCCCTGCTCGGTGGGAAGCCTGCTTCTCCCTCTCTCACTCCCCCTGCTTGTATTTCCTCTCTAGCTGTGTTTCTCTCTGTCAAATAAATAAATAAAAATCTTTAAAAAAAAATAAAATATTTCTCACCATTTAAGAGCCATTTTATAGGAAGTGAAGTTATTAGCTAAAAATCAAGGATGCAGGTGATAAAGCAAGTTCGGGGGCTGAAGGCAATGAGTTTAATTCTAGATCTATTGAATGGTTAGAAAGGCCTGCAGATCAAGATAGCGGGGTGTGAAAAGGGCAGCTAGAAGTACAGACACAGATCTCAGGAGAAGGATTAAAGGCGAGAAAAACATTCGGCACTCTTCAGCATAGAAACTCTTCAGTAATAGAAAGCAAATGTCAAAACACAAGCTACAAAATGGTCTTACTTCCCTATAGTCATGGATACACAGTTCCCCGAAGGGTGTCTGTGATTTCCTGGGCTTTTAGCATCTGTTAAGAAAAACAAGGGACGATCTCACCTTCTCAGTACAGATTTACATTGCCTGACCCCGATGAACTAGGACGGACGCCAGACTTATTGTGCTGGGCCTACCTCCGCACTGATGCATACGACATGGATCCCACACACCGTGTCAGCCTCTGTGATGGGCAAAGGCGACTGAGAAAAAGAGGCTCTCTCCACGGAAACATCAACTTTACAAGAAACAGAAGAAAAGCAGACTCTAAACTTCTAAAGCTCAGAGCTCAAGAACTAGTACTTGTCAGAAATATTTACTTACCCTTCCAAATTAGTAACTTCGATAAATTCTCACATTTCCCCAAGAGGCCCCAGAGGTGCTAAACATGAGTCCATAGGCTTTTCCTGAAGGATGCCCACAGTTTAAACAGAACAAGGACTGCTAATAGTTTTCTTAGGTCAAAGGGTCAGACGAGTCTCTCCCAGAGACTCCAGCCTATCAAATGCAGATAACACTGGCTCACACAGGTATGCCCTAAGCAGTGATGTGGAACGTGCTGGGTTCCCACTTCAGGTATTCGGTTTTATGAGATGGGCATCCTGGGGCAGTGCAAGTGATTTCAAGCTCCCTTAGCAACGAATCCAAGGAAATGGAGAACCAAGTAACTTCGATGGTTTTTAAACTGAAACTTGGGAAGTCCACACATACAACATGCATCTCTAAAATAAGAACTGCTTCACAGCTGTACTACTTTGGGTTCTGGAAGATTCTTTATGATTTGTCAGTGCAAAGTCCTAAATGCAGCTTGTGAAGAAGCTCAGCAGAACTGGGCTTGGCGGTCACAAACTGTGCTGTGGAACAGGGGCTACAGAGTTCAAAGATGAGCCACAGAAAAGCCGAACTGCTTCACTCTTTTCCTGCCTGTGTGTGCTCTATCTACAAAAACAGTCCTCAAGTGGGTGGAGCTGGGATTCAAAACCAGGTGGGTTTTACTAGAAAGACTGTGCTCTTAAGAGCTGTGGTGAGCGCTGTGTATTGTGTAAGACTGGTGAATCACAGACCTGTAGCCTCGAAACAATTAATACATTATATGTCACTTTAAAAAAAGTTGCACTATCTTGTTCCCAGAAGAACAGAAAGAGCAGCAGTGGGGCTCAGATGGTGCTAAATGATTCACAGTCAACTGACCAAACTCCAGAAGGAAGTTTTGTGTATGAGGAGCAAGGATTTTTTTCATTCTCCTCCCTCTTCCAGTCCAACACACACACGCATGTACATATACACACACATTACACACACTAGGCACTACAGACCAACTTCTTCACCATTTTCATCATAGAAAAATGTCTTACATTTTCAGATGACACAACAGAAAAGATGTATAATATTCTGATGGCCGAGCCAGACTTAAAGAATATTTAATCAGGTAGGAACAACTGGCTGAACCTAACACAGAGAAACCTAATAGCAATAAACTTGAAGTCTAGGATATAGGTTCTAGTAATTGTCTGAGATGAAAAGACCTGCCAAGGAAACAATTTGTGGGACCAAAGACCTGTGGTTTTCGGGGCAGTACAAATTCTGTGAGACCACCCAGTGGAAATGAAAGGAGATTGGGGTAGGCTGATTTTCAGTTAGCCCTGTAATCCCTGTCTCCTGGTGTTTACACTCCTCCCCTTGACCGTGCATGGAACCAGTGACTTGCTTTTAACCAACAAAATATGGCAAAAGTGACAAGATACCACTTCTGTGGTTATTTTGTGGAGGATGCCTCTCATCTTGCTGGAGGACTTTCTCCCTTGCTGACTCTGAGGAAGTGAACAGTCATACTGGGAAGGACGTAAGAAACTGGAGGACCAGCCAAACTTCAGGCTCTCCGTTAATAGCCTGCAATAACTGAATGCTGTCAACACCACATGATCATGGAAGCAGATCCTTCCCCAGCCCAACGTCATTAAGATCGAAGGCCAGCTGAGCAGCTTGACTGCAACCCTCAGAGAACCTGAAGCAGAGCAGCAGCTAAACCAGGCCTGGACACCTGATGCACCAGCACTCTGTGATGACAAATGTGTATTGTTAAGTTTGTGGGATGCCTAAGTGGCTCACTTGGTTAAGCATCTGCCTTGGGCTCAGGTCATGATCTCAGGGTCCTGGGATGGAACCCTACATTGGGCTCCCTGCTCAGTGAGGAGTATGCTTCTTCCTTTGCCCCCTCTTACCTGCTTGTGCGTGTGCTCACACTCTCTCTCTCTCTCAAATAAACGGATAAAATCTAAGAAGCTGATAGGTTTGTGTAATACTGTTACACAGCTATAAATAACTACTGCAGATTAAACCACTGGATCATACCAGAGCACATCTGGATTGCTGTGCCAGTTCCAGACACTGCCTGGGAAGAAGGATGAAAATAAACAACACAGTCTTCTATGGGATGTACCCAGAAGGGAAATGGTGGGCCCACATCTCAAGAGGTAGATGAGAAAGAAATGGTTTGCGACATCACCTTAAATAGATGAAGTACTTCAATGTCAGTGAGGGGTCGAGTTACACTTTGCTAAGTCAGATGGAAAACAAGGGCCAATGGGTTAAGATATTAATATACAACAGAGAAGGGCATTCTAATGACAAGGGCTCTATAAACTGAAATGGAAGCCTTATGAGGTTGAATCACAGCTAAGGGCTGGACTGCACCATATTTTGCATTCAGATATTACAAGGATCGAATTCTGCCTCCACTGACACAGGGGTCATCTGTGGTAAAACTGTGACATAATACTACAGGGTCCTGCATTTGCATCTTATTTATATTTGACCATCATTATAACTTGCTGGATAGATGAGGAAAAGTGAGTTCATAAGGAAAAGGGTGTTATTAGATGAGGGGGTAGAGAAGATACAGATGAAAGCTTTCTTTCCCTATTTTCTATCCAAAGTATTTATCAGTACTAAGTATTTTGCAGGGAACCACCACAATCAATGCCTGATATCAGAATCTTTTCTGGTATTATGATAAGCAAATATATGGATGTATGTAGTATGTACATACATGTATATTATGTGTGTGTGTGTGTGCATATACACCACACACACACATACATAGTTCCTCTTTTCCAACATTCCCAAAGCTTTACCTTCAGTGCCTCTAGATAAGAGTTAGAGTGTTTGGACTGTTCATTTTGGCAATGGCCAATGGCCTACAGGATGCATATGGGATTAGAAAAGCAGCTTCAAGGTGCTGTGATTCCAGGCTGGTTGTGTTTCAGAGCCCAGAACCAGCAGTGAGATTCTGCAAAGCAGTGACCTTTACCGGGAATGGCCAGCAGGGGGCGCAACTATCCTGAGAAAATGAAAAGCTGCCTGGGGCTTCAGAAAGCTGCTTGAATATTTAATCAGTGGCTCAACTGCAGGATTAAAAGAGATGATGTTTCCAAAATATTGTGCAGAGTTTTCAACAGGGCAAGGGTTCAGATGGGAAGGAACTGAAATAAAGGACTGCTCTTCGAGATCTACGTAAAGTGACATCAATTCACCTGCTAGAAGGTAAAGGTCTGGCTTAGTGGTGCTTGGCTGCACATGGGAATCATCTGGGAGAGGGCATTAAAAAACAAAACACAGCACAACAAAACAAAAACAAAACAACACAACAGGTTAAAAAACACACTAGGGACTGGGGCCCATCCAGTGATTCTGATTTAACTGGTCCGAGCTGCAGCCTAGGTATGGGCAATTTTGTAAAGCTCTCCGATGATTCTAAAGATATATATATATATATATATATATACATATATATATATATATCTTTATATTTATATATAATATATTATATATTTTTAAATATATAATATTTATATAAAATATAAATATTTTAATATTTTTAAAATTTTAAATTTTATTTATTAAAAATAAAATATAAATATTTATATAAAATATAAATATTTTATATATTTAATTTGACAGAGAGAAACACAGCCAGAGAGGGAACACAAGCAGGGGGAGTGAGAGAGGGAGAAGCAGTCTTCCCGCCTAGAAGTCCCCTGATGTGGGACTCGATCCTGGGTCTCCGGGATCATGACCTGAGCCGAAGGCAGTCACTTAACCAACTGAGCCACCCAGGCGCCCTCTCCGGTGATTCTAATGTCAGCAAGGGCTGGGACTGATGGGTCCAATCAAACCAGGTTGATCTCTTAGAGGCCCTCAGTTTAGTTAGATGGTATATATATATATATATATTAAAGTCTTCGACCTGGTTCCAAAGGACCACAAACAGCAGATAAGTGCACAAAACAACAGCTGGCTGTTAGAGAAATTAGAGGGTAACTAAAGAATAAACCTGAAACTACTCCAGAAAATGCTCTTCACTGGCAAATTCTGCACGGAGAACAGCTCATTTAAAACCAGCTTTCCGGGGCGCCTGGGTGGCTCAGTTGGTTAGGCAACTGCCTTCGGCTCAGGTCATGATCCCGGAGACCCGGGATCGAGTCCCACATCGGGCTTCCTGCTCGGCGGGAAGCCTGCTTCTCCCACTCTCACTCCCCTTGCTTGTGTTCCCCCTATGGCTGTGTTTCTCTCTGTCAAATAAATAAAAATCTTTAAAAAAAAAAAA